>WOGR01005074.1:0-14130 GCA_015342045.1 Leptinotarsa lineolata | reverse complement strand
TATTTCACGATCTTTATCTACCAATGCCGTTAATATCACTAAGACATCGATATCTTCTGAAACTATAACAACATCTTTTGATTCCAAATTCATTGCCATCTCAACAATTAATTTGTCGGCATCGCTTTCTGCTTGGCATGTGAAAATATTGTTGTCAGCTAATTTAATTCTCAACATTTCTATCAAGCGAATTTCATTTTTACTATTTATCAAAAATTTATCTTGAGCAATTTTTAAAGGCATATGTTCATCAAATTCAATATCAGCACATTTATTGTTTAACGCGCAACGATTCCGTTCGGCTGTTTTGATGCTATCTTTTTTATACCCATCAAATACCACGTACGTGTTACTAATAATTATTTCTTGAATATCATACATAATGGTCACATATCATTGCAAACGTTTCATTTAATCGCCATTTACAACGATGTGGTAACATGCCTTCGTCAATAATATAATTAAGATTTTCTACACTTTTTAAATTAATAGGAATTTTCGGAAATAATTCGTAAAATGTTGATTTTTTTGTTTTCCGCAGTTCACAATCTTCAAATACAGCAAGTGAATATGGTGCCAATTCGTAATTCATATAATTTTTAAGTTCTTCATCGGTTTTTTTTTAAACACAAATACGTTGTTCAAGATCCCTACTGCTATTTTTATACACAGGTATCTTTGGAAAATATTCCTATATGTCTACTCAGGTAAGATTTAAAATATAATTAAAAAAAATTATTGTTTGTAGTGAAAATAAATGGTCAAACATAAATTTTTAATAATAATTTGTTAAAACAATGCAACAATGGAGTGCACAAAAAATTTTGGGTGAACATTGCAATTTATAGTTTTAAAAACAATATCCCACATCGATCATATTAATTCATTCACTGTAACTCTAATCCGAGGTGAAAACCCCCAAGCGCTCCACTGAAAGTACTTTTTGATGAGGCTTTGAAAAGAGTCACAGCGGATAAATGGGAGAAGTGGGTTCGGCATGTGATATCGGAAGTCGAGACAAAGATGTGAAGCTTGATAACATAATAGAGACACAAATCAAGCCACTGATAATTCAAATTGGTGAGGATGACACTAATGATGAAGAGACAAATTCATCCAGTTGAATAATTTTGATTAATATTCCTTTTGATTGTACATAAAATGAAAATTATCAATAAAGAAATAATTACGTCTCTTTTCATATAATGCTTGAGTGCGCTGTGAAAAATCCAATGAAAATCTTTTTATATTACACATATTATCTGCATTTTTCCCGTTAAACTGCAAAACTTGTGCATTTCACTCGTTATTATAAAAAAGTTTTCCTAAGTATGATATAGCATTTGCGATCAACAAGATGTTGGTTCTGAATACGACCCTGGCCAATTCTTGGGCTTTTCAATATCACGTGCGTAGGACATGTCAATGTTTACATCCACTCTATCTTGGATTTGAATTTATTTTAGGTATAGATGTTATATGTCCAAAACACTAAATCGTTTCATTGAACACCAATGTTGCCAACCATGAAACACTTTAAACAAACGCCATTTTACTTGAATATGGTCCATTGAAGTCCATACGACGTACGAAGTTGAAATTTGGTGAATTTTAGGGGTGGAAAATGGTTTTCCACGATTTACACAGTGAAGGCGCAGAGTACTTTCTTTCCTTGAGGCCCTCAATCATTTCTCTTGCAATAATCAACACCAATATATTAAAAATATGGGTATTAACAGCTCCTCTTTATATATTGTCTGTTAACACGTGTATTAATCTAATTGAAACAATTGGCATTTCTGATTAATGTTAGTGTAAGATCAACGACAATAAATGCATGTGGATAGTTTTTTCAATTAGTGCAATTGTGGGGTCATCATTGATTTCAACACGGACCATTTTGGATCCAGTTGTCGTTATTGATTGAAGTTCTATAAAACTTCTGGTGGAAATATATTTAAATGCTTTCCGTTCAAAATTCCAAGCTTGACGTGAACTTGTAATATTTTTGTTTTGCCAGAAGTCTGTAAATCTTCAATCTGTCATCCAGGTGTTCAATGTTTGTTTGGCAAAACCTAAAGCGATGCCAATAGCAGGTTCTGGTCCGTTGAAGCTGCTTGCAGCACCCCCCTTTGCAAGGCACTCAGCAGCCTTATTGCCTTCATTTCCTTATATTCACTTGAATCCATTTTAAATATGTACGGAGACAGATTGGAATCATATCTGTGCAGCTGATTCGTTACAAATCTTACTGCGTGTCCAATTTCGAAGATATATAATGAAAAAATGCATTAAAGTCTCAGCTAAAATAATCAAGGGCCTTCGTTGTATCAGAAAATATAAAGGAAATTTTGCTTCTTTCATCTGTAGCGACGATAATCATGAAAGTATTTAGAAAAGTCCAATTAAAATTGCGGTGAGTCATTATTTTGACAGTAGATTATAGCATGCCAAAAACAAGCATCGAGAAACATGGAAAATCGTTAATGAGTTAAGAGAAAAAAGTGTGTCTTAACATATTGATAGTGAAACGAAATTTAAAGGATTGGGGCTTTCTTATTGTTCTGTAACCACAAATTTGTCTCCTTTCCAACATGTTGAACTTTCATTACATTTTTTGATATTGTGACACAAGAATATTTGTTCATCACAATATTTTATTTCTTGCTTTTGTTGCAGACCTTCATCGTATTCTCCCTACAAATGAGGAACTTATCTTCCCTGGAAATTACAAAGAACATATCGCTGCTGAGCGATGAAAAGAAAAGAAGCAAAGCGATCAACTTGAAGCTGGACGTTCCGCAAGAGAAACCTCTTGTCGTGATGCTGTCTTGGCTGATGGCCAAGAAAAAGCATGTTCACAAATACGCCGATATATATCTCAAGCACGGTTTTGATGTGCTCAACATCAGCCTCAGCCCTTGGCAGTTATTGTGGCCCGTGAAAGGATCCCAGGTAATATAGCCGATGATATCAAAATCAAAAAAACCCTTTCTTTGGAGAATAAATCAGAAAGTTGATCAATTTTTCGAAGTTCCCGAACATTAATTTTATATTTATTTCGAATGCTTCTTCCCATTCAGGTGGTGGCAAAGGACCTACTGAAATTTCTCGACCTGAACACTACATACTCGCCCCTCATCCTCCACGGGTTCTCTGTGGGAGCTTACCTCTGGGGAGAAGTCATGGTCAATATAGCTGCGGATAGAGACCGATACGATCACATAGTAGACAGAATTGCCGGCCAAATCTGGGACAGCGCTGCAGACATTACAGAAATATCTGTCGGACTCCCGGTATCCGTCTTCCCAAAGAACACCGTCTTGCAGAACGCCCTGAAGCAATACGTCATGTAAGTTCAGAATTGTTAGAGCGTCTTTTGTCGATTGTTAGAGGTTTAAACGTCTATGGCTTGAAAAAATTTTGGCGCCCAACGTGGGGCGCAATTTGATTTTTCAGATTCAAAGGTCTGAATTGCTTTTTTCCGCAGCTACCACATGAAGGCTTTCGACAAAGTCGCCACAGTTCACTACATACGATCCAGTCAGATGTTCCACACGAATATAGTACGCGCGCCTGCGCAGATATTCATCAGCAAAACTGATCCGATCGGCACAGAAGAGTCGAACATGCGAGTGAGGGAGAGCTGGGAGAATATGGGAATAAAGGTGAGACACGATATTTATAGAAGTGTTTACAGGAAATTTCCACCTTGGTGCTTTGTAGAGTTGAAATTCTACATAATCAATCAAAAACCATGTCGGCGCTAGAAATCATCACAAAGTTCTCACAAGTATCTTGTTTTTTCGGCACTTGCTCAGTTCTTGTTGAAAAGAGACTACCAGAACAGAAAGACCAGTGGAATCGCTTCTGATGTATTTCAGATGCTTATTTCCTTATGCCATTTCAAAGGCCCAGGGCCCGATGGTATACCTCGAAGTCTCACTGAAATACTCAATTTCAAACTATCTCCTGTCAACCGGTTCTTTTACAGATTTTCAAAAACAAGCTTTCTGATATCTCTATTCAAATATGTATACAGGAGTTTGGTGAAGAACTATCGACCAATTAGTATATTATTCATTCAACAGCCATTTGGTAAGGTCTATGGATGTATGTCAAGGTTCCCACAGGGATTTCCCAAGGATCCTATTCAGGGCCTCTATTGTTCGTGTTATTATTCATCTTTCATTTAACAACTCGGAGTTTCTTTTATTTGCCGATGATTTGATTTAAATCTATATTTCAAATCTGTTGCAGATATCCTGGAAATGTTTCGACAAGTCTCCCCACGTCGGACACTTCAGGGTCCATCCAAAAGAGTATACAGAAGTATTGAATTCCTTCCTGGCCAGTCTGAACATTCCCCAGAAGACGTCGAGAATTGAGAAACTAGAGGAAAAAATCAAGGCGAAGCTCTAGTTTCGGATGATGCGGAGTGTGAGGGATCAATTCGTTTTTTTACATCTATACAAATGTAGGCGTCTAAGTGTATGTAGACTAGCGCCAAAAGATTCCAGTTTTGTTACTGATGGTTTTTTGCATTTCTCCCGACGTTCGATCTGCAACAATTTTGTTTATGGGGTATCTCATATGTCGAAATTCTCAGTTTCATTAACAGTGACCCGAACTGTTTGTGAAACATTATTTAATTTTTGTGATACAACATGACGCGTTTTTTTTGGGTTCTGCGGTTTTTTTTTGTTTGGCGAATGTTGGAGTTATGAATGCAAACTGCAGATTTGTTATGAATGCATAAGTTTTTGATAAATAAATAGTGAAAATCCGATTCTGTTGTTTCATTTACGCACCTGCAGAATTTCTAGTGGTCCTACTTCCAGAAAAATTCGAGATTAGAAATTATATTCAATCTGAGGAATTGCATACCACACTTTTGTAAAGCTAATTTCTCCTAGATTAATCCTAGCGGATTAAATGAAAATGTTGACTGTTTTGTGCTTATGTTTCATTTGCAGAAAAAAAGTGTATGTGTATTTTATTGATGACTCGTGTGTATTCTTTCGTCGCCTCGACTGTAATTGCCAACCTAGGAAATTAAAAGGTTGCTGATATTAAACCTTCACATTTCTGCTGCTCAATGCCAAAACACCTTGTTAAAAACGCGATTTTTCGTCTCCATGTCAGTTACTGTGTTCGAGCAAGGAGCAGCCGATTTGTTTCTCACTACTTTGGACCAATAAAAGGCAAAAGTTTTTTAAATAAATTCTTTATTTAAATATAAAGATATACTTAACCTAGTTACAAATATTGAATCTTAAGTATTGTCATGTGAAAAATCGATGAAATTTCAAGAAGATGTACTTCAGATACAAAATCAACACACATGCACCCTAATTTTCCAAAATTAACAGATTTCAAAACTAAACATCTAGCGTTATTTCTAGTATGTCGAATTTTCAATATTTTTAATTATTTTCTGAATCAATATGTATATACAATCATAAACTAAAATTCTAATCAACTCTCTCTCAGAAGTCATTAACACAACACTAAAAAATTCGGCGTTTCTTGATTCTCAAAGTTAAACACTTAAAAACATACTCCTTGAAAAAATTATGGATTCAAGTAAAACTTTCAGAGTAATTTTTTCAAGTAGCACGATGGATTTTATATTTACACAAATTAGAGGGCCTCATTACAGAAAACAATACTCGAATGAATTCAACTAAGCTAAGTTCAATTGGTAACTATTCAACTCGAACAATTTTTAACAAGTTTTAGGCGTTTTTTAAACACAACAAAATAAATTAAAGTTTCTGTCTGTTTTAAATTAGCAGGACACCCAATTGTCAAAAACTATTTAAATCTCATTTTCAAGACATTCAACATATCATAAAAATAGCCATTAGAACATTTACACTCCAAATTGATCAATTTTTTGGTTTTACTTTGCCACTTTTGAATTTGTAGAATTTCTCGAAACAAACTAAAAATTGTCGAAAGTAATTTTTCGAGTTCGAACACTTTGACCGTGACTTCATCGCCTTCGATGTCTACCGCAGTAGTAAACAAAACGTCAGGCATAGAAACACACAGACCATGGTCGAAAAATCGGTTAGAAACAGTTGTTTCCTGCCATGAAAGTTTATATTCTTTGAAACTGCAAGTTATTTATATTGTTATACCTTCATCATGATCAGAAAATGAAAATGAACGAAAGTAAATCATTTCTCGGAATTTATGAGTTTTTGAGATCTCAGATTTTATCAAAAATGTCCACTATTTTCAATACCTCGAGAATTTCAGTGCAGCATATGAGACGAGTCTGTATTTAGGAATAAGAATTCTTGGAATAAGAACATGACTTCAACAACCTACTAAAAAACTGCTGTCAAATCGGAATTAAAAAAGTTCCTGCTTCCTTCTTCTAATTGAAATTCTGATTCCCGTATTATTAATTACCATTATAATTCAAATACACACACACACACACACTATATCATATAACTTATTTAATCACTATTTAGAACTTCATTCCTGTTATAAACATTTTTGTTCCTTGGGATTAATGAAAATCATTATTATTGTTATTAAAATATAAGAATCCTCTATATGTTTTCAATTTCTCTTTCAACAAATGTCTACGATAGTCTTTGCACCATTTTTATGTAATTTTCTAATTTGCGCCAACAAGTTAATGTTTTTATTTTATACTTGAAAAAAAAAATTTTTACATCCGATTATAAAAATCATTTATTTTGAAACATTAAGTTTTGATAACTTCTGAACATTTTTAGTGTTTTAATTGAAGATGAAATGACCAAAAATCTAGATGTGTATCTTCAGTCTTAGGCTTTGAAACTGTTGATAATTTCCGTAAGGTAGTTTTGTAACAATCAGCATTGCATACATACTTTATTTGAGGTATAGTCAATAAAAAACTCAACATTGTGGCATTCCTTTTCAAAATAAAACTCATTAACTTTCTTAAAAGTTTTTATAACCCACTTTGACATAGTTTTAACACATTTTAAAACTTTCTCTCTGTCATTTTTATGCCTACATTCTAATTTTCACATTAAAAAACAAAAGTAATAGACAATATTTATTAACAGGTGGATTTTCGCAAAATCTAATTTAATTTATCTTTTTCACTTTAAAAGGTCCAAGCACAGTAGAATCTAACCACGTGATCCTACCGAGTGGCCGGGGATCTTCAACCGATCTTCGGATGAGATTCTCATCCAACGCGTTCAGTGCTTAAGGCAGTAGTATCGAAGGTATCACGGGCATCGGATTAGTTATAATAAACGGTCGGATAGCAACACATGTGTAGACCGCATGTTCCAAGGGTTGGGCTCTTAAAGAGCCGGTGAAATAGGAGTACGGAATAAGTAACTTACCACAAAATCTTCTATATCCTGAAATTTCGTTTTTATATGAGCGCACGTCTATGGTAAAAAAACGAAATGGACCTCACACTTCGTTTCGAGGTCACCAAGAACTTTGTGCATTTATGAATGAAACTAGTGGTAGTTGACTTACTGGTTGGATTCTACTGTGGTCCAAGTATGGAGTGACAAATAACCTCATTTCGAGATTTTGTGAAAAAACAAACTGCAGTAGACATCAACTATCAAAGTAATAATTGGGTCTAGAACAAGTCATACATAGTACGGTATAAAACAAGTCAGGACAATAAATAAAAATGAGATTAGGTTCAAAATTATCATATAAACAATGAAATATTTATATTCAAGAACCTTCCACGCTTTCCAAACTAATATTACGATCCATTTAAAAATATTTGAAGATTAGTTTCTTCTTCCAATATTTGTTTTTTCAGACACGCTGATTTGTGAAAACTTATCAATCATACTAACGCTAATCGGGAAACTGAAGTCAAAACTTCTTCGTCTACTTTCCGAGATAGGATCAATCAAGAATGGAAAAAAATCAACTATTTCAAGTCAATTACAGATGACAGATATTCTCAATGCATTGTTGTCAAAATAGGAATTTCACATTTTTTAGTCGCTTAGAATGTTTCATTCACAGTTGACTCCTCTCTTCCTTATGTAACTGGCTTTTGCGCATTAAGCCAGAGTTGACCGCTCATTTGTAGTTTGTGGTAAATCATATATATCGTCTGTAGACAGCATACTCATTGCATGTATACTTTGCACTCAGTACAATAGACGTTATTTACCGTTAGTACAAATTTATCAAGAATATATCGATTTAATGTAACTATATTCAACTAGAATTCAAGAAAATATATCATTTATTGTAAATTATTTCACAATGCATTGTTTTTTGAAGTTCTAGTTGTCCTAGAAATCCAGATTTGGTTAGGTTAATTTACAGGTTAGATAGGGTAAATGCGCCTAAGTTCGACAGCGTTCAGTAATCGTCCACCCTTCCATAATATCGCAAATAATAATGAATATGTCGAAAACATCGTTACTGCTCAACAAATAGAAACAACAATAAATGTTTTACAAAAAGTAAATGACAAACTATTGGCGAAAGAAATTGATACTAAAGTGATAATAGATGTAATAATGTAGAATATGATGACTGAAGAGCCAAAAACTCAAGTTATACAGAGAGAATTGACGACCTGCGATATTTTGTATTTGAACCAAGATATAGACATAAATAAACGAACAACTTAAGGACAGACTGAATCCTCGGCACATAATATTTTGAATAAGGACACAAATAACAAAATTACCCAAGAAGAAGAGACTTGACTCCGAGGTCCATGATATTTTGAACACGGATATAAATGGACAGATAGCCAAAGAACCACCAGATTTCGTGCTTAATGATATTTTGAATCAGTTGAACAAAACTCAAGAACGTCAAAATGACTCTATATCTCTCGACATTTTAAACATTTATTCCGATGAAAGTGAAATAAACAAATCTTTTGCTGATAATAGCTATTAGAGATGTCACGGGAAGACTCATACTGGAGAGAAACCAATAACATTGATTCCCATGAAGGTAACAATAAAATTTGCGAAAATACCATGGAAACGGAGGATCTCCAAAGCACCGAGGAATATAATACTTCCAATGTACGTGATGAACAAAATGGGAAAAAAATGAAAATAAAATACTTTATAAAGTTAATACTAATGAAGGAAGGGGGACTTGCCATCTGAATGAGGAAGTAAATTATGTTGATGGTAAAGACGATGACATTACAGAACTGGGACATGAAGAAACAGAAAAAGAAATAATATTAAATGAAAAAGAAACAAAAGATTTCAACAACAATCACAGATGCTTCCGGAAGTGATAGCATTCCAAGTGTGTCCAAGGAAAAGCAAAAATGTTCATCATGTGCTGATGATTTGGACAGTGATGCAGAAGATGATCAACTTAAGAATATTGGCTGTGATAAATGTTTTCGGTTGTATCACCTTATGTGTACTGAATTTATCGGAGAGTCTTATGAGAACGTTAAGATGCGAAATTTTGTTTGCATGTTTTGTGCATAAAATAAGTATTCATTCAAACACTTTTTTTTGTAGTTAAAGGAATTTTCACGTTTGATTTATTCTGTACGCCAACTATTGAATATATAATAATTTAATGTTATCAGATCTTTTTTTTTAGTATTTTTTCAATTTCGGTCAATTCCTGCAACCAGAACTAATCATCGGCGCCGATGAAAACATTTCTCCCAACTGGAAGAAGTAGGAAAATCTTTATATGACTAGCTCAACATCCTTGAACTTGAGTGATCACGGGCTCAGCGTCCCTCTGACATTTGTCAACCTGGTAAGCCCTAATCAAACATCAAACTATACAAATTTGAGCTCATCGAGATGGTCGACTTTCGGGAGGATCCCGGTCGAACTTTGATTTTTGGTGGTCGACTACTAGATTTCCGTACATTTTCTCCTTTTTGAATATTTATAATATTAACATTCATAAATGTATTAACACTCGTAGATCAGTTGGAAAATATGATAATGAACCTATGTAAGACTGAAATTTTCCAAATTTGAATAGAATTTATTGAATTTAATGGCAAGTTAATATTAGTAAATTATTAGGCTAGTCGACCACTGGCGCATTTACCCTATATTCTATATGTTACATAAATACAGATATAGGTTCGTGAATGCTCATGTAGAAAGGCACACTCGTCAGGAAAAAAACTTGTTCTTCCGTTTCCCACTTCCATCCTGATGAAACAGTCCTTGATCTACATAAGCAAACAAATTTATAATCATTTACCCAAAGTGATAACAGACATAAATAATATAAAGCATTTTAGAAAATATGTTAAGAAACTTCTCATAGGAACATGCTTTTATTCTCTAGACTAGAGGAATACTCAACATATGAATTTTAGCCTTTTTGTGAACTGTAAGATACGGAGAGCGATTTATTTATACTTTCAATGTGGGTTGTTCGTCAATACTCTTCATATCTTACCATGTGACTGGTAAAATATGAAATATGAATTTGTAAAGAATTTTTAATTTTTAATATGTACATACTACGAAAGTATTCGTTATATTTTTACCATGTGATCCTCTCTCCAGACCAAAATGTAAATGTTGATAACTTTGAATTCATATACCACAAATGTATAAACAAAATTGATGGACCTTTGAACTTTGTCGACAAAATGTAAAAATTTTAGACCATAAAGCTTATCATTCATTCATTCCTGTCAATAAGAAGGAAATAAGAAAAATATGAAAACTGATATTGTGACATAAGAAACGATAGACCACTACCTCCAGCACCAAGCAACCTGGTGAGTTTCTGCACAGTATAGTACCAACTTCTCATAGAAAGGGGACTTGTTATAATATGAACTCACACAGTTCCAATTCAACTTTCATTTAACCTACAATCGTTAACACTATTACGGATTTTGGAATCAGCGAGTCCAGAAATAAAAGACAAAAAAGTTCCAAGTGGGGAGAAGCTATTAAACAAGGAGACGCAAGTGACTCGTCATTCATTTGGCCAAGCAAGTGTTTCAACTCGACTAATTGTTTTTCTGTATTCTGTAAAATTGAATATCTTTCAAAAACTATATTTGAAGAACTCAAATATAATGTACATGTAACTGGATTTTTGTTTCTAATAGTATAAATAAATAAAACACTGTCGAAGAACGCTCGGCACAGAGTGAAGTAGTTGGCAAGTTGGTTGCCAGATAACCAGAAGATCAACAAAATTCACAGAATCACAAGAAATGAAACAAGTTATGGTTGCACCTGGATTGAAAAAAAAGATCAAGACAGCATTAATCTCCACTGCATCACCTGATATGAAACAAATTAACTACACATTGGAATAATTCTGAAAATAAGGTACCCATATAATATTGAAGCATGTAAATGATAAGGACAACAAATATCCTGATAAATCCTGAAAGAAATTGTATTAGTCATATTACAACATGAACAGAATTTTTTCCAAATTAATGTGGGCGAAATAAATAATCATTTTGTGAATCAACATCCATTTGCAAATCGAACTTTTGTAGAGCAAATAAAATTTTGTATCACTACCAGCAACAAATTTATTTCGGTCCCTCCTCCCAGATGAACTCCCCTTCTTCTACTGAATTGCTTATGCTACTATAAGTGTTTTTCATTGCAATCTCTGCAAACCTTTGAACAATTGCCATATATTTATTTTTCATCAGATGCCACAATTACGAACAATTGCTTACACAATACCAAATTTTCTTTGAACTCCCACTTCAGACTCCCCCACCCCTGGGTACTCAACTTACATACCCCTCAGTAGTATACTAGTGTTAGTACAGTCAAACCTGTATATCTTGAATTAGTTTCAAAAACGGAGTTCTCTGTTGAAAAATGGAAATATTCAATGTAAAATTTGTAGAAGTTGAGAAAGTTCCTGTTTAAAAAATAACACCTATTTTGTCATACACATGCTGGTATCAATAAATCATAATCTTTCTTCTCATTTGAATAATAATTCATTGCACCTTCTTAGTCAAGACGGGAGTTGACCAGCAGCTGAAAGAGAAAAATCGTCCCGCGAGTGGACAACAATCACATAAAACACAAGGTTCAAGGACAGTCATCTTGCTTAGAGTTCGAATCTTTTGCTTCAAAACATTTTCGCCCCGGGAGTAAAGTGCCTCGGTAAATAACAGAATTTCATCATCACTTACAAATATTAGAGCTATCATCCTATAAACCAAAAATCATTTTATTACAGTCCCTGCAATGACTAAAACAACGCACCATGATATTTGAAAATTTGATTGCCAATTAGAAGTACTTTTAGAAAGCAGTTTCCCAAAAACTGACAAGTAAATGAATAAATTAAAGTTGCACCAGGATATCTAGACAGAAACAAATTTGTTCCACATTTTGATGGAATAGAAAAATAGATAGTGAAATTCATGTTAGACATCACATTAGTGAGTGATATATATGATTTTAGAAGAGGCTGTAATTGAGAAAATGTTGTATGGGAAGGGAAACTTCGTAACCACAAAAGAAATTTAACGCAATGAGAATCAAATAAAATGAAACAATTCTTCAAGGTGTAAAGCCAGAAAATAGAAAAATATTCAGAAGATGACAAGGACAAAAAAAGCCCTGTACATATGAAGAAGACTTGTACCTTCATTCACCAAACATTGGCGGACACATATTGTGTTTAGTAGGTATAAAAACATACATAGCCGAGCGGCTATATATAAACATTTGGCAAATACACTCTTGACAAATAATTCGATCCACAATCTGGAAGGTTATATACCTAAAAAACAGTGAATAGTATTAAGTACTCCGCAAAAAAAGATCTTTCAAATAATATGAAATTGTTTCGTCATCACCATTATGATATAAAAAAATTCCTCATACAATGCATCATTGATTGTGCACTTCTTGGCGAATCTGATAGATTTGGAACTCCTGGAACTCTGGAAAAAAGATACAGGCAGTCATAGGGCGCCTGTTTCTCAAGGCAGGCCCAATGAAAGACAAAAGCAAAAACTTTTATTCGCAATCATGACAGTAGATATGAGATACAAAGAAGCCAGTCACAAATTCTAAAAGAACAAGTTTGATTTGACGTCTCCCGTAAAAAATTTGCACTAATTTTGCTGTTTCCTTTACTTCACGTATTTTTATATCATCTTCTGCATATTGTTGAAAACAGAACCTCGTTCATCATTTTCAAGGATTTAGTCACCTGCCGATCCAGTAAACGACTACATTGACCGGATATCTGAAACAAAAAAAATTTTTGAAAACTTCTGGCTTCTAAGAACACCCGATGTTAATTAGAGCAGAGCATTTAACAAAAATGGTTTGGGAGAATTCTAGTGCAATATTTTCCGCTTAGATTTTTTAAACTTTCACGTATTTTCTCCAGTTTAAAACAGTTTGAACCAATTAAGAGGCTTTGATTTATTCTAAATTGTACCAGTAAGTTCAATACATGATGTACCAACCATGTGTGTGTGAATAATAGTAGCTCCTCTTTTCAAAATAGAAAAAAAAATGTATAGAATAAAAGTTATAGAGAGTAATGAAAGCAATATAAAAAAGTAACAGCCAACATATAGAGTGTCTAAAAAACGTAAGAATTCTTAAGGCTGTGGTTTTTCAAATGGAATACCCTATGTTTCTATAATGATTTCCTTGATGACAGCGTTTATACCTCGTTATTCGGAAATCACAAAATGTCACCAAGTCTTCTAAATGTAATAGAAAAAAATTTCAAATTAATATTCTCGAAACTAGTGTATTTTAATTTCCCATTATAAAGGAACATGTGAGAATGCATTATACAGGGTGGGCCTTCGAAAACTTGACATTCAGGTTTTGGGTACTAATCTTGCAAATCCTAAAAAACGCTCAGACAACTCGATTTTTACTGGAAGGGGGACAGTTTTTTTCCCCATTTACATCGTCATCACTTCAACCCCGGAGTAGAGGGGTGAACAACCCTTGGAATTTTAATAGGGAACTGGAGGCGAGTCGCACATCGTTTGAAAGATCTTAGAATTCTCTAAACAACGGTGTACATTTTTTTTAATTTGGACAAACCATATTAAATTTAGAGTTGAAGTTACTTACTTTACTCTAATGTTAGCATATGCTCAAAATGGGCACCTCCAGCCTCCATGCAATAATAGAG
>WOGR01005073.1:0-14131 GCA_015342045.1 Leptinotarsa lineolata | reverse complement strand
AATCTTTTAAGTTACTGTAAACTCGTATGTCAAAACGTTCTGAGTACGTATAACCTCTTAAATGTCCAACTTTACGATAGAGCTGTCAGTTGCCAGATTGCAACACTAGGGTTGCCAAATCCCGAAACATAAAAGGCAACCTATCGTAGTACCCCAAAATATACAAAATGGTTAGAATTATTGTATGTACATTCACGAACAACATTTCTTGATATTCACGGCAAGTATTGAAATACAATTCATTCACTTTTGCATTTTTTAATAACGTATTATTGATATTTCAAATCAATAAATTGATGGATGAAGCCGTTACTACGTGGTAAGAGATCATCATGAGAAATGAGAAAGAAAAATTTTTATATGTTTTTTACCACTTCTATTCGTAACTAAAGTTACTGCAGTTTCGTGCTATAAAGACATTTTTAAAGTTTAATGTTGAAGTTTGGAAATATCCTTATAGGACGAAAGTGCAGTAACTTTAGTTACGAATAAAAGTGGTAGAAATATATAAAAAATTTCCCATTTTTTATATTTCAAATCTTTAAATATTTTAATAGAGTGAATGAACTTTTGTATACCAAATAGTAACAGAGAGAGGCCCTCTCAAAGAGGTATCACGTGAAAATGGAGAATTGCACCTCCGTTTATAGAGTTGAAGGTTTGCATTAATACTACGATTAAAACTTGAATCACTTCCAAAAAACTTGGCGTGTTTTCATATCTTCAGAAAGTCTTTTCTCTGTCAGTTACGCTCTGCTGTAAGTTTTCGATGGAACACCCTGTATATTTTATTGGCACCCACTCTTTTCTTTCCAAAAAATAGCTGACATACATCTAACCGCTAGTAGGCTATTGATATTGACAAAAATGAATATTTCGTGACATATTCATACATCTTGTATCAAAATTCCACTATACCATTCAAATCGTTTCGAATGTTGGTTCATTCAATCGCCCATTTAACAGAATTTTTTTATTGCATTATTCGAAAGTTTATGTTTCAACTAGTACAACTGCAAAAAATCTAAATTTTCACTTTTTATCTTCCCCCTAAAATTAATAGTTGAATGTAGCGTTCTCCAAAACGGGGCGTGGTCGAGATTACGTCACATCAGTCGACTCGGCGACAAGGGAGTGCTGGCGGATAAGCGAAATACGTGTACTAAAGCCGTAGAAAGCAAGTTGTGTGTTGTTTACGGTAGTAAGTCAACTGCATGAATATGAATAATGATGCACCGTTCCTAAATGCAAGAATTTTTCGGTAACAGCACCTGACAAAATTTTCATTTCACTGCCAAGTAACTTTACATCACGAAAGTTATGGCAGCACGCTATGCAGAGGACCGACTTTGTATCTGACAAGGAGACGCATTTTTGATACGAATATCTTTTTTGAAGGTGAATGACAATGTTTCGTGGTGAATTTCAGCAGTCATCACCCGGAGACGATTGTAGATACTAACAATCGAAACGTGAAGTAACGTGGTTTGAAATCACTCAACTTTTAATCATATTAATTTATTTTATTTTATTCATTCATTTTTTTCATTTGTATTTTATTTCACTGTGGATTCTTTTCAAGTTTTTTGCTCAATATATTTGCCATTTATAGCTATTCTTTTAAATTTCAATTATATTGTTTATTTCAGGGATTTCAAATCATTTTACAAATTTTTAGACAATAAAAGTCCGAACTGCTGAAATTCACCACGAAACATTGTCATTCACCTTCCAACAAACATCAAACATACATATATGAGCGTTGTTCACCGTTGAGGCCGACGGGTGTGTTACACCTCTGCCTTCGCCAAAATTTGAAATATACGATTTTGATTTTTGGATATTGTTGATGTTCCACAATTTACCAGGTTGTGCATCTGTTTGTTGTATTGTGTGCGTTTGTTGTGGTGAGCGGACTACAATACTCACGGTGATTACGCTAAAGATATTATTTTCTACTCAGTTCATTGTGCTCTTGCTAGTGATGTTTTTTCATTTCGATACTTAACATCATAAGCAGATGGAAGAACTGCTTCGCAGCCTGGTCAGTAAGGACAAAAGCGATATAGTGAGCCTGATATGAGAACTAATCTCTTATTTTGACCTCACACGGTCAGATTTGCTTGGCAAATGGCAGCCAGAACTCGACGCCGGCCGCCACGTGGTGGCGCCCGACGATCGGAAGTGGCTACTACCTCGCCTGCTCGTGACGTTTCGCCAGGTTTCAACGACGACAATGTAAGCGTACTTTCCGCCTCCTTTTTGTGTCGACAAAAACGACGCATCAGTGACGTCAGTCACAAGGTAAACAAGTGGATGAAAGAAGCAAAGCCCAAAAAAGATGAAACTTCCAAAAAGTTGAAAAAGGCTGTCATCAAAAATGTTAGAGATGAAGCCAAGGAATTTTACTCCGAGTCAGAATTTTCAAGTCAGCAAGAGTACCAAAATCGGGCTCGCGAGGTGGACACACCTCGGGAAAACCCCAAAAATGACGATTTGGACACAAATGTCCAAAATGAAGTCTCAGGCGACTCTGAAGACACTGCCAAGTCCGTTCAGGATCGGGAGCCTAGCCCCCCCGCTCCCTGAAACAAAATACTCTCCCTTCGCCCCCAAGGCAACATTTCCATCTATCGTTCGACAGAAGGACAAATGAGTACGTCTAACAAAGCTGGAGGCGGAGGAAAATGTTGAATTTTCCAAAGCTGTCAACCCACACGATGGCATAAAAGTCTAGCCTGGAACTCCTGACGACTATCGTTGCCTGACTAGACTTCTGGTGAAGGAGAGTATCTCTCACTACTCATACTCCCTCTCTGAGGAGCGGCAGATCTGTGATGTCTTCAGAGGTGTGCCAGAACAACTGGCTGTCAGCGATATTCATGAGGAGCTTGAAGCAAAGTGCTCTGACCCCACTTCTGTGACACACATTGAGCGTGCCAACAAGCCAATGCCAATGATTCTTGTGCTAGTAGACAAGGACCAAAAGCACATATTTGAGGGCAAAGACCCTCTGAGTGTTAGGGTCCAGGTTGAACTCCAACACCCTAAAACTTCGGTGGGTCAGTGCCACCGTTGCCAACGCTTTGGCCATTGCCAGCGCAATTGCATGGCAGTCCCCATATGCGTCAAATGCGCTGGCAAACACCTTACCAGCGAATGTAAAAAGGCCAGGACTGACCCCCGAAGTGCAATAATTGCAAAAGGGGGTCACACCGCCAACTACCGAGGCTGTCCCGAGTACTCGAAGGTACAGCGGTAAAAGCAGCCAAACAAGAGTAAGCCAGCCCCTTCAGGCATACCTGTGGGATCTGGACGCACCCAGAGGGGACCAGTTTTGCTAGAGCCGCATCCAAAAATGCCAGCAGCTTTGCCACACCCCCCCATTTCGACCTGAATCCTCACCTTAGACCCAAGAGGGTTCAGACATCTGTGCTGCTTTAGACCAAGTGAAAAACCTGTTTACCACCTTTCCCATGTTCGAGAAAATGTTCACGGTAAATACTAACATGATAAACAGCATTCTTAATGACAACCAACATTGTCTAGATCTTTGAAAATAGTTTTTTGGAATGCCGATGGCAATCGACTTCGAGAACTTTCTCCTTGAACAAAACATCGATGCGGCTCATGTTCAAGGAAAACATCTGAAGAAGAAATCTTTTGTCATTCCAAATTACAAGTTGTTTCACAGAGAACGTGTTGGACACCCTAAAGGTGGAGTTGGCATTTTTGCTAAGCAATCCTTTTAGTGTGTACAATACGGCATTGACACTGCTCTCTTACACGGAATTGAGGCCGCGGGTGTCGAAATTCGACTGAGCAGGGGTTGTCACAGATTGATCTCGGTTTACAACCCTCCCACCAATCTCTTACTTCCTGAATCACTGAATGAACTGCTGATGGCAATATACATTCCGACAATTGCTGCTGGTGGCTTCAACGCCAAGCACATACTATGGAGCAGAGCCACTAATCGAAACGGCCAAGTGCTCTATGCGCATGTCGACAGTCATAAATATCAGGTGCTTGGTCCAGATGAGCCTACGTACCATCACGAGTAGCACAGGCCTGATGTATCAGATATCGGGCTTCTCAGGAACGTCTCCATGACCAGCAAACTTTACGTTCTGACGGAATTGGAATCCGATCATAATCCAGTAATCCTGATACTGGGCGATGATCTTCCTTTTCCTGATTATCACATGGGATCTTCGACAGATTGGGACGTCTTCGCAGCCCAGCTTCAAAAGATGCACGCCCCTCCTGAGGCACTACGCTCCCCCGACGAAGTTGACGCGGAAGTAAAGCACTTTGAGTTTTCCGTAAATGAAGCGTTTCGAGCGGCCACCTTCAGGGAAAAGTGTCCGCTGAAGAGCTACAACGAGTTCCCCCCCTCGTATCAAATCTATGATACGAGAGAAAAACCGACTGAGAAGGCTTTATCAGCAAACCCTTTTTCCAGGAGATAAAATTGCGGCAAGTAGGATGGGCAATCAAGTTAGACAGGCCATATATGATCAACGAAATGGAAGATGGAAGGATCTTTTGAATTTCATCGAGCCTAGGGACAGCCATCTTTAGCGGTTCACCTGTAGGCTCAAGAGGAAGAAGACTGCTCCCTCACCTATTCACGAAGAGCGCGAAGTGTGCTACTCCCCCACCGACATTGCGCTGGCCTTTGACGACATGATGGAACGTCAGTTCCAACGCTCAACTCTGATGACAACGATGTCATCGATCGCGATATGCTGCTGGAATATAAAGTTCACCGCATCCTCAGGGAAAATGACGACGATAACACCCGCCTAGTTTCTGTGGAAAAACTGAGAGCTGCCAATGCAAAGAAAGCTCCGGGAGTCGACTCAATAACCAATAGGTTGTTGAAGAGACTCCCGGAAAATTCCGTCGATTATTTACTAAACATCATAAATAGTTCGTTGGCCCTCAGGTTCTTCCCCAGAAGGTGGAAGCATGCAATCGTTGTCATGATCCCAAAACAGGATCAAAACACGCTGTTCCAGTAAAAATCATCGCCCGATCATTCTGCGGCGAAGCTGGCAGAAAGAGTCATTCTGCACAGACTCAACGAAGAAGTTGAGGACCGAAATGTTCTGCATGACGAACAATTCGGCTTTAGAAGAGAACAGTCCACTAAGTTACAGGCGCTGAGACTGGTCGAAAACTCCATATCAGAGCTGAACACCACTAAGAAAGTGCATATCCATGATATTCACCATGGACTTTTGGAAATGAAGCGAAAAAAAAACTGCAAAAACTTTCCCATAGCAATTCCTATTCTGTGGATTGTAAGGTGGAAATACCCGGAAAACCTTCGATTAAAAACTCTGATTTTCTCAAAAAAAGATTTTTGTTCGATATTAAATTCAAAAATATACATTATCTCACCCTAGCCAAAATTATTGGGAATATTTCCATTCCAATGCAGAAACTGTGAGGATAATCTGAGGATAGGACAAAAACTAGGTTTTCTTTTTCAAATTTACAAAATCTTAGACTTCAACATTTGTTTTAAAATCTGATTCAGTACTTCATGAATAGATTTTATACATAATGAAAATATAATGTTTTCCTACCTAAAGCGTTCAGAAATTCATGAAATGCTAATCTGCGTTTTGAAAATAAACTTCTAAAATACTAACCATATTACTGAATTGCTAATAGCATCAAAGCACAAACTCCGTCACAAGAAAACAAAATTGATCAAAGAAAAATTACAGTATTTTCTGACTGAATCAATTATTAACGCAATGATAATATGGAGATAATTATAGATTATAGTTCATTGTCTTCATTGACATCGAACAAAGCCTCAAATCAAATTTATTCCAAGGGGCAAACTTATTATTCTCCCCTTGTTTGTGTCTCTATTCTGCATTTCATCGAGTTCTCGTATAAGTTTCTTTCAAACTCCTGAATAAGTTTACCCTTTATTTTCCTAGCACAAACTCTGTAAACTTTGTTACATAAATTGAAAAGCAATAGTAAGATCTGTCTCGAACGCACACTGCATAAAGTGTGAGATGCAAATTGAATGAAACGATTACCAGAGTTTGTCCAATCGATTGCTAACAATTCAAACAGTACGAAATAAGTTTTGTGTGCTGAACTCGGGTTCTCAGTCACTTTGGAAAACAAACCGGGTAGTAGAACATTCATTTTATAGGAGTGGGATCTGCGTTCCTCTCTTTACGAATTTAGTAGCCATAAATAGATGAGAGCCACTGCTTCCAATCCTTCCTATGATCCTTTGATATATTCAAATTCACAGAAATGTTAATTTGACTAGGTCAATAAATGTTTCATATTCTTCCCCATCAATAGTTTTTTTTTCAATATGTGTAATAACATACGTATCAAACAATATTTCGTGTTAGGAATTACACGTTGAAAGATAGGACCTCGTTAGTCCTTAGCTCGCACAAGTTTTTCAACTTCTGAGAGTCGTCGTTCGTATGGGAGCGATGACTGATTGAAGGAAAAACAGATTTATCTCTGAATTTAAACAGATTTTCAATAGATATCAAAATCGGTAATCAAAGAAAATATCAACCTTCTCTTGTGTGTTTTTTTGTTTGGGAAGTGTATAAATATTCCATAAATTATATTGAAACATATTTCATTGATGAGATTATACCAATTAATCGATTGAAGTTGAGTTGTCTCGAATAAAACTGAGGTGGCTTCAAGTGGAAAATTTATGGAATCAACCCAAATTAATACAAATTCGAATGGTGGTTTCAGAACGCGGTGCTGCTTGTCAGTAAATGTCCAAACGCCATAAGTAGGAGTCGGGCATATTGTTATCATGTCATCTTGATTGACAAAGTATTGAATCAGATCCTAAAACATATTTCATAGCTTAGGATTTTGAAGATTTGAAAAAGAGGTCTGAATTTTTACCGTTCTCAGAATTTTTTCACAGTTTCTGCATTGAAACGAGGTATTTTCTCATCATTTTGTGAAGCAAATCAGATTTTATTATCGACGTCTATTGGGCATTTCCCTCAAATTTTAACAAGATGGAAATGAAGAACTTTATGCATTTTTTTCTTTGGTTCGCTTAATTTTCAATAGTCCATGATAAATGCCAAAAAAGAGGAAAGATATCAAATTTCACTCACATCATCTTCAATGACGGATTCAGAAGTTTTGACATTAGTACAGTTCCAAATAAAAACACAAAATTAATTGATTACGCATGATGTAAATCTACTCAGATCACGACAATCTCTTCTTGAAATAGTTATATTTTCCAGAAAAGATCAGTTGTAATGAAAATATTCCAGAAAAATGTCCTCAATATTCATAATGTGATAATTCGATTTCCAGTCGAATCTCTTTCAAGTGCGACTCATATGATTCCACCTCATTTTTACTTTTTTTTGCCTGAGTAAAAAACTTATTGGCCGGTGAGGTGTTCAAGCAAAATACGTGAGATATGCATGATTTGTCCCTGTAAGCTTCAATTCGTGCCAATTCCTGAGTAGCGTAGATGTCTCGTTAGTCATAAAATTGAACCTTTCAAACCAAAGTTCTTACACACATTGAAAGAAGGTGACGAATCTAAACGATTAGATCACTGCTATTGGGCCCAAAGAAATTTTTTTCAGGATAGAAATTTTCTGAGATAAATTTTGTTTATTGATGAAGTTCCGTTCGCCACCAATGAAATAGTATCTCCCCAAAATTACATATGCTGGTCTACTGAAAATCGCCACTGAGTTATAAACTCCTAATACTCTCAAAAAGTTGATGTATGAAATGGTATTTTAGACAACAGAATAATTTAAACGTTTTTCTTCAGTAGTACTGATGAAATAAAAATCTACCCCTCAATTTGCCACAATGAATGTACTTCCAGCTACCATTACGTTTGATTGGTAGAAATAGTCCATATGAACAATGGCCTTCTCGCTTTCCTGACATAACTACATTTGATGTTCACTTCTGAAGAACTGTTAAGAATAGAATTAACAAGTTTAGGCCACGAAATCGGTGAGCCTGCCGTGAAATGAGTATTCCAAAACTTAGGAGAGTGGCCAATAATAATAATAGAAAAAGAATTGCTAAATGTATCAGAATTCGAGTCGAACCAGTTGAAGGAGATAATATTCATCAAATGACTCATTTCGGTATCATCAACGCGAAGCAAAATATCGAGAATTTGCCCTTTTCGCAAGAACGCAGTTGGCTGGGTTCGAATTTGTATTGCATAAATTGAAAAATCTGGATGAAATTTATTCAGTCACTTATTCAGACCCAGAATAGGGAAGTGGATTTTCCATCTAAATCTAGAATATCTTGTTTCATAGTTTTCAACACAGAATCTTCCCCCCATTTTTCAATAACGTTTCCTTTAAAACTGTAGATATCCGGATAGTACTTCTTGATATTTTTCAGCCTCTTCTTGAGCTTTCTGAAGGTTTCTTGTCGAACCAACGTTTCAGAGGAGTCCGACTGATTTGCCGTCATATTATTGATATTCTTCATAGATGGTTTTGTACTTTCAAGAACTGGTTGACAGCAAATTGATTTATTTTTATTTGAAGTGATGAAACTGAGTTTTTGCATGGCATAGTTGACGAGATACATCTGCATTTCTTTATTTATGCAACACACTTTGCAAAGATCGCACTTTTTATTGCAGAACTCGCATTCTTTTTCTCTTTTGCAATCTGAAAATAATAAAAAAGATTTTGAGTTTTCACACAGTCCCTGAAAAGACCAAAACTGACTAATAACTGTTTCTAATGGGGTATATGACATGCACCAGGTTCAGACTTCATAAACGAAGCTCTGAGGATATTCTAACGGCAATGTATAAATAGACAATATTTGGCAGGGATACCTTCAGACATCTGTCTTGGACCAGATGAAAACATTATTTGTGAAATATCCCGTACTCAGTCAAATGTTGACGGTGAATACAAACGTGCTTGCCGGCACTTGTAAATGGCTACGAAACCAACACTGCCCGGTTCTCTAGAAGTCATCTTTTAGAATGTTAACGGGATTAGTTCCAGGAAATATGACTTTGATAATTTCCTAATGCAACATTATAACGATGCTGCCATGGTCCGAAAGACTCATCTGCACAACGGACGGTTTGTCATTCCAAATTACAATTTTCATGGCAGGGGTCATGTTGGGCTTACTGGAGATATTGACATTCTTGTCACCAACAGTTCCCTGACCTTCAGACGATATGAACTGAGTGAACCCGAATAAAACTCAGGCAATAACCTTGAGAAGAACTATATCTTCTCTGGCTACGGAAGTAACCAGAGAAGATATTGTTATACCTGCGATTGCAGGTAAAATACCCAGTTATTATGATACACCGTAGGATCACTTGGACCCTAGACCTGGATCACACATCGTGAACATTAGATTGAAGATCGTAGGTCAAGACCCGAATTCAGAAACGAGGTACCAATTTACAATACGATTTTCAAGCCTGTCATCATATATGCTTCAGGCGTCTGGGGACAAACCACACCGACGAATATCTCCAAGCTGGAGGGGTTACAGAATAAATTTCTCATGAATTTGATTGAATGCTTCGGGGTTCGTGAGGAATGAAACTGAGGAGTCGGTGAGTTCCTGATAATGCATCAGTAAGGAAAGATATAGGCTATGCTGTGGACAGCGTCTTCCAACACAGAAGTGAGATCCTAACGTTTTCCTTTAACGGGTGAATAGCTTTTTCACCAAACATTCCAGTTAGGAATGGGTACACCAAGATGGGCGGCATGGATATCCTAGGATTATCTTTTCTAAGGATCAGTCCGGAGCGTGCAAACACGGTATTGACAGCGATCGATTACACGGAACTGAGGCCGCGTGTGTCGAAAGTCAGCTGAGAAGGGGTTGTGACAGACTCATCTTGGTTCACAATTCTCAACGTTATCAATTGCCTTCTAACTCTTCGGATGAGTTGCTGTACATGGAATTCGACAAGAATTCAATTATAGAGGCCCTGTGTCAAATTAATACCGATCTCGATATGTTTTTATCCTTGTCAACTAAATATTGCCTATCTGTTAATGCATCCAAATCTAATGTCATGCTCTTTGGTAGAACATTAGCGAAAAATAGTTGTTCTGGCCTGATGAATGTTGTAGTGGATGAAACAGAACTGCCCCTGAAAGGAGTTAAAAAAATTTTGAACCTATATCTTGACAAATATCTTCGTTTCAAAACACACACTTCGCAAATTCTGAAACGAGGTTGTGCAAATTTGAATCGAATACCTATTGAATATAAACTTCTGCCAATAGGAAGATAAGACGAAAGATATAAAATATCTTCTCACAATAAATAGATCCAACTAATCGAATTATAGGAGAATCAATCAACCTTCCTATGTATATATTTTGTATTTTCCATTTTGCTGTATATACTTTTTGTACTGTTCTTGATGACATACTGTTTGTTTTTCTCTTTTTCTTTTGTTCTCACGGTTGGATGGAAGAGCAATCGCTGTGATGATTTATCATACGCAGATATTGATTCCTACCATTTAATTGGTTGTAATTGTATGGAACCATCAATGAAAGCCATTATTTCTATAATTATTATTATTCACCAGCCATAGGTTTTACAACATCATTCATTCAAACCTTCACCTGAGAAAAGCTCAAAATTTTATAATGAAATTATTTTAGTTTTTGTTGTACTGATGCCTGATATTTTATTGTACTCTTCACGAATAATTACCGTAGACGATCAAATAGTCACTTTAGTTGACATATTCACTAGTTTTGTTGAAGGGACGGTTATGAATGAAATCAAAAAGTACTCACAGTTGGTCTTCAAGTCGTTATCGGTGGTTAGAATATTTGTGATGTCCTCTGGTGTAACCATATTATCTAGAAGTAACTTGATGGCGGATCCGGATACCATTGAATTTTTTTTCCCAACGATGATTCCGACATTTTCGAATTGTTCTTTGTTCAAAGTTCCACTTTTGGAGTTGTTTTCACTTTCTCCTGTTTGCTCACATTCCGATTCATTTTCATTTTTGAGTTTCCTATAATTTATAATTCTACGGAGCATTTTAGGCCATTGTAACGACTTGTCAAAAGTGCATTTTTGTAATGACATTGAAATATGTCATCAATGTGAGAGTGTTTGTATCACATATCACTTTCCAAAAGTGGGAGCGTGGAACTGGTTTGCTAAAGCCCTTGGCAAAAACTAAAGATACAGTTATAAGAATATAACTAATAGGAAAACGTTTGTTGCATGTATTCAAGTAGTTCAATTCAGATCAAAGTGATAGATCTTAAGGAGGAGGTAATAGAAATAGGTAATAGATGAAAAGTGGGCGAAATTAACTTTTGTTTCTGTTTCAACCCACGATTATTTTATCATGAGTATGAATATTTATCATTCACAAGAATTATATTAACTTCTGTGGAAAGATAGGATATGATGAATGCAAGATGTACTGTAGAAAAGACAAGATTTATTTTGACTGTAGTGTTACAATGTTCAAAATGTAATGAATGTATTTTACAATGCAATATTCCACCTTACTAGTAAGAGAGGGGGTTAGATCGATCATTATAGGGAGAGGAAACGGTATGGAATTGAAGCGATATTTTCAGTCTCACTGACCTGTCACACGCAGCATAGAAATGGCGTGGTCAGGTTATCTTCGACAATAGACGAATGAAAATTGGTTGTATCTGTCCTATCCTGTATGTGAACCACAGTATTTGAACCACATATCATAGACTGACTGGCTGTTAATATTAAGTTTGTGTAAATCAACATTTCAAGAAGAAATGAGAAATGTAGATATACAGCTTAACTACCAAGCAATGTAATTAATATAAGTTGTTTCAAGTGTTTTGTTGATTTCATGAGTCTACTTCAAACTGAAATATCTCACTGAATACTCATTCAATTCATTATGTACATAATTGTACAGTGTAGAACAGAATATTGACAATGTCCCCAAAACCTCATATAGAAGTCAAAGGGACAAATTCCTCAATTGAATATTCTCTTGAAGCGAGCCGCTATCAGAATAGGTGAGTGCTCCATTAGAATAATTTAGAAGCTCATCATGAACGTCTTGCCACAATTTACACAGGAACGCAAAAAGACCTACTGTGCTACATTCCTATAATTATATTCGTTTTTTTATGAGGATTTTATAGCAGAAATTCATGCCTGTAACTAGGCATGATTTCGAAAACCTTGTAAAAATATTGAAAAATTCCAACGCATGTGGTCATGACGAAATTTCAAATATCCTTTTGAAAAAAATATTTTTTTCAGTTATGTGAACCTTTGGCATACATCTTGAATTTGTCGATGAAACAAAGAAATTTTCCCGAAAAATTGAAAGCTGTACTCGTTATACCAATATTTGAAAAAGGAGATACTGAACTTTATGAGAATTATAGAGTAATAAGCTTGCTTCCAGGCATTTCAAAGATTTTTGAGCTGCGTATTAAAAAGAGATTACTGTCCTTTTTTCAGGCTAATGAACAATTTTCACCCAATCAGCATTGTTTCACCCAGAACAAAAGTACTGAAACGGCACTGTATGAATTCCACGAACATGTTATAAATGTTCTTGATGGCAAACTAAGCATCTGTGGTTTATTTATTGACTTCTCCAGAGTCTTCGATTATGTAAATCACATACTTCAGAAAATGGAACGACATGGCGTGAGGGAAACCGCATTGAAATTAATAAAGTCTGATTTGCCTAGCAGGACCCAGAAAGTAGTGATTGGAAAAACTGTAAGTCAGTAAGCAACCATTAAATAGGGTATTCCACAAGGCTCAATTCTTGGTCCCTTACTGTTTCTTATATACGCGAATGTTGCATTTCATGAATAGTCCCAAAAAAATACATGTGGCTACTTATGCAGAGGACTCCAATTTCCTCATCAAGGAGAGCAATGCAATAGCACTTGCAGAAAAAACAGAGAATGTCTATGAGCAGGTAGTGACATGGGCAAAAAAATCAACTTTCAGTGAATATCACAAAAACATCATTAATGAAATTTTCGCTGAATTCTACTCATGACACATTGAAACTCTTTGCGACAAACTCCTTAGAAATTGCTATATGCTGAGATTCATGTCGAACCATTGCAGTAAACAAGTTTTGTTGAATCTGTACTAGGGAACAATACACTCTCATATACGATATGGAATACTGAACTGAAGCACTGAATCATCTGCAATGAGGGTTTTTACGCTACAGAAATATACCATCAGAACTATTGCTCATATAGGATGGACGCAATCTTGTAGGAACATTTTCAAAGAACTCAAAATACTCACTGTGGTGGGTATTTATATTCATGAATTATGCATATACATGTTCAAAAATGGTCATAATTTAACAACTAATCAGTATAAATACCCGATCCGCTCTAAAAACTCATTAATACCTCATATGCACCGAACCACCATATACCAAAAAATCCACCTTTTTCCTGGACCAAAATTTTACAATAAGATTGATGATTCAGTAGAGAATGCGCTAAATGTCAATATTTTCAAATCAAGACTAAAAGCTGCTCTCATAGAAAAAAATGCTACACCCTTAAGGAATTTTAGGTTGGGTGTTTTTTTTTGTCTTCTTCAACGTTATTGTTACTATCCGATATTACCATTATTCAAAACTTTCCAATTGTAAACATGACCCTAATTTTACTTTTGGAGTATTTCGCTACATTTATGTGTTTACATATATTTTTCAATAAATAATGGATGTAGCCGTTACTACGTGGTAAGAGATCATCATGAAAAATGGGAAATAAAAATTTTCTCTATGTTTTTTACCACTTTTATTCGTAGCTGAAGTTACTGCAGTTCCGTCCTATACGGACACTTTCAAGCTTCAACATCAAACATTTTTTTATCTCAATTCTTTCGAAATATTCAAATAAGTACTTGTGTGTGAATATATACGACGTTTTTCTTATTATTGTACTGATAGAAATATCCAGTGTTATGTGCTTTTCAACAAGCAGAACAGACGAATTATCATTATCATTATTTTTAATATTAGAGATACAGAGCGACAACAAACTATTGTACACGGAGCTATTCTGCTGTTCAAAAGATAATGAAT
>WOGR01005071.1:0-14131 GCA_015342045.1 Leptinotarsa lineolata | reverse complement strand
TTGTTCTGATTATTGGAGTCCTTGGTGGAATGATGCCCTCTCTACTCTCGAATCTCAAAATCATACCGGCTTGCCGCACTAAGGCAGAAATCTTAGCCTGACAGATGCAGAAGGCTGTCATTCTTGGCTCATTGCGCTTGCTCAGGGGACATGATTCTCGGACCCAATGATCACTTACCCCACAGTGTGGGGAGTGGTCGTTGGTTGATAATGCTGGTGCGCCCTCCCGAATGTATCAGGGCTTCGGGGGATAGGGCCTGACCAGCGCACACTACGGTGAAAAAAATAATATTAACTTCATTCACAACAGTCAAAGTACATTTTTTGAAGAAGCTAATTGAATAAAGTGCTTAGGCGATGAGTGCGATAGCATCGTGGCTCATTGAAAATGAATAATTTTAATTTTTTTTTAACAGTAGTTGACTAGAAATGGATCCAATTTCCAGAGAAAGTGTATTATATAGTTTAGGAGTAATATATGTTGATGAACGTTTACCCAATGATTTGTGTATTAGTGGTATAATGTAATGGTGTTTTTGGCGGGTACTGTATGTGTGACTAGGTAGGGAGAATTGTCTTTTTATACGGTGGTACTTTATGTTTGTATTATAATAGAACAGCTTATAAAAAATATGCTATTGAAATATACATGAAAAATGTTGATGTGGCTTTAATATACTATAATTCCAAAATATTAGGCACTACATTTTCAGAAATGACTGATGTTTTTGCCTTAATCTGTCTCTTATGATGAAATATATAGAATCACAATCTTGACAACAATGTTTTTGTTTCAATGTAATAATATTTCTGAGAGTTTAGTGCCTAATATTATGGAATTGTAAGATTATTTAATCAACTTGATGAATTGTTATCTGAAATCATTTCAAGGGATTGAATTACATCAGTTTTACTGATTGAAAATCATTTGGTACTCTGAGATTACCATTGAAAACAGTTGCTCATTGATATTTACTATCAACTTGACAATATTGTTGAAAGATCTTGTTGTATTGACCCCAGACCAGTTTACATTGCATTTGTTGTTTCCAGTATTGTTGTTCTTTTCATCACTGTCGTTCCTGTCGTGTTTTTGTTTCCATTGTGTTCAGTGTTCCTGTGTTTGTGTTGGGTATTGTTCCTGTGTTTCAGTTGTTTTCTGTTCGTCAGTTCCTGTTCATATTTTAATATTTCTGAAGTTCCTATTTTAACTGATATCAGCTCATTTTGATTAACAAAGTTCAACATGGCACGCCTGTCACTTCAAGAAAAAATTGAAATTGTTTTAATTGTTGGTGAAGGCGTGAGGTTTAATCGTGAAGCGGCCGCTGAATTCAATAGAAGACACCCGCTAGTGGTAGCTGTACACCCCGGAACTGTCCATAAAATATATAATCTTTTCGTGAGCACCGGCCAAATATCAAAGAACAGAAAAACTGTAGAACAACATATTGAAGATTATAACCATATTGGCGACTTATCAAGCTGATCCTAGAATTAGTTTGAGAAACTTATTGCTTCAACTCAGTATGAGCCGCAGTGCGTTCAAACACAAATTTCTACATATTTTGTACGAAGGAGATGAAATCCGTTTATGGATGGAGGGAAATTATTTCAAAAACAAAAATTTTTTAAAATATATTTTATACAGGGATGAAGCTACCTTTACCACGAATGGTGTTGTATCTTTCCAGAACACGAGATTTTGGGCTAAACAAAATCCAAATTGGATGATGAATTGTAGAGACCAAACATCTCAGAAAATTAATGTGTAGTTTGGTATTCTGAACGAAAATAGTATTGGCCCATTTTTTTTTTATCAAAACCTAAACGGACGACTATTCGTTGATTTTCTCGAAAATGCATTGTCCGATGTGTTGGAAGAACTACCTTCAGATGTGAGACACAACATGCTTTTTCAGTTAGATGGTTCACCAGTTCACAATAGTGGCATAACAAGGGTTTGGTTGAATAGGAATCTACCTATGAAATGGATAGGACCCAATAACCCCCTCGTAGTATGGCCTCCAGATCTAACTCCACTGGATTTTCATTTATGGGGAACGTTGAAAAAAGACGTTTATAAGAATAGGCCAACAAATAGAAAAGATCTCCGTGCAAGAATTTAGACTGAGTAGACTGAGTAGAGTTAGAAGGAATAGTAGAAGGCGCATAGAAAAATTTGTTCGCTCTGAGGAAAGTTTGATAGATGGCACAAAAATATAAAATTGTCAACAATTAAATCAATTGAAATTGACTGTTTTGTTTTTTAACTGAAAACGTGATTTTGAAAGTCCTACTACATAAAATTTTTCGCCACAAATTACACTTGGTTTTTTGAAAGTAATGGGAAGATGAGAATCTGAATTACCATTTCCTTTCTTATCGACTTTGCGAGAGGGAATAACTTTCCTGACACAAAAATATAAAGTAAATTATTAATGTTTGAAACAAAAGTCTTAAACAATTGATTTTTCATGTAAAAATTCTGATTTTCTAGAACGGGTTCGTGTTTTGATGTCAAAACCAAAAAAAAATCTACTTCAATAATTACGGAAGATACGGGGGTGTTTCCATGAGGAGTGAGACAAATTCATATTTTTCAGGACTGACATTTTTTCAGGAAAAAAGTGTATTTGTAGTAAATTGGTGGTCGTGATGACGAATTTGAAGAAAATTTGAGCCTATTTTGCCCCCTAGTATGTTTTACCGTAAAAATGGGTTGTTCTATCGCGAGTGGCGGGCAGTGTATATCACTTTGGCCTATCCCATTCAGGTGGTATGTGCATTTTGGATATTTTCATCAGTCCTGACAGTTTCATCATTCTACCCCAATTATTACGGAGAATACGAGGGTGTTTCCATGAGAAGTGAGACACACTGTATATTACTGATGATCTCAATTTATAAATAACAATAATGAATTTTTTAAAATAAATTCCACCATATTAGAAACTTCATTGATTATTTAATTTTTTGATGTTCCTGTTAGTAACAAATAAGGAAAAATGGTGCGCTACTCGCTATCAGCTGATTTTGAAATACAATTTTGTCAGTTTTTTATGAAATTCATTCTGCATGCAAGTGTTTTAGTGCATTATTTTTCATGTAAATGGGATTAAAATCAATTTAAAATTATTATGCGCTATGAAAATTGTGTAAATTTTAATCTATCAAGAGAGTAGATTTTAAATTTACTGACCCTTGAGACAAACCAAATATACGTGGGCTTACTGTACAGATAAAATGAACACTTCAATTACAATGAATAATAAAATTATAAAATCTATAATAATCAATTAACTAACAGTTACTCTTACTGGTACAGATACGTTGATGATATCTCAATCTGTTTTACTGGTACAGATAGGCAATTAGGTAAGTTTGTCGAATATGTCAATCCCATTTACCTGTTAATAAAATTCACCACTGAAAGGGAGGTGAATAATACAATAAATTACCTTGACTTGACATGATTTTGCAATTTTTCACAAACCATTTTATACAGACATTGTCATACGAATTCCTCCACACACCCTTACTATCATAAAATAGTTGCATTCGATAGTATGCTTCACAGACTATTTAATATTCCACTGTCGGAAAGTAATTTCCAGAGAGAGTTAAAGTTTCATCAAACAAATCGATATAGGACATTGTCATATTTTGGTGAACCCATCAATAATATTGCTGGTTTTTTAAAAAGAAATGTTTAGACTTGGCTTACAGAAAGAAAAATAGCTTAGGTAAATTTTTTAAAAACAATAAAGACAAAACTTCGGTATTGGATAGATCAGGCAAAACTTTATATTGGCCAAATAGGGAGAACTTTTCCCAAAGAAATAAAGAGCATAGAAGTAGTTTCTTGAATAGAAATTCCAATTACACATTTGCAAACCATCTCTTAGCAGAAGGAAATGAGTTCAATCATGGATATGACGTGTTACATTTAGAAGAGAAAAGTTTGACACTCAATCTTCTAGAAATGAATAAATTTAAGAATTCGGGTAATTTACTGAATGACAAAATAGAAATAAACAACTCCCCGTTAATGAATATTTTTTCATTTGTGGAAACTGGTACATAAGCTCAGGTTATTTCATTCAATACCAACTCAGGTACACATTAAACATTAATTCGTTAGGTAAAACCCAGGTACTTGAAATTTAGGTACTTCAAATTGTCAAAAAATATATATGTATTGCATATGCATTGAATATGCAGATTTAGTTAGTGAAGACATGCCCGAAGAAGACATTGTATGGCGAAACATGTGATGCGTTTTTGTAAAAATGTTTGGTGAAAGAGTCACAATAAAGTGTTTTCTGAATATATTCTGAATTATCACTGGCAAACATAATCAATTATATATTATTCTTAAAAATTGTTCATTTATTTGGTAAAACACAAGTTATGTATACTGTAGTAAACACAACTGTATACACTATAGGTATCCGAGCTCAGTGAGGCGAGAGATATATCGTAACGCCGAACCAGTGAAAAATTCCTTGCGCATAGTGTCGCCACGTCATGCATCTCCACGCCAGAAATCGATTTTTCGTGCGGCTATAGATGTTTCACATAAAAAAAGACCCTGGAAAAGGGGAAAATTTACAATGAAAAAGTCTCAACTACAGGAACTCTACCTCCATTGTTAATGTGAAGTTTGCCACAGTTTTTACACTTTCTGATGTAGGTGAAGTCTTACATGGGTTAGAGGAGACATCGTAAGTGTTTTCATTCCTCAACTTCACAGAAACAATTTTTCTGAAGGTAATTGGAATCGTTCATTGAACCGAAGACTATAATTATTCACAATATCTTCAATCTACTAATACCTATAGTTCGAGTTCCCCAATTCTTTGAGTTTCCCAAAACTATTTCTTGGAGAGACTACCAGTAATCTAACGAAATATTTTCAGAATCAAGAACTTTTCAGTTTAATAAGACAGGTTATACATATAGAGGCGAATGGATTTGTTTGGCTGATTCGCAAGAAAAGTATAACTGAGATATAACTACAGTGAAGATTCCTGCACTGACACCTGTCGGATATAATCCAAAGCCCTACGTGGTATTAGCCAGGGGAGTAGTTGTTTTCTGATATTTGTCAGTCCATTAACCCACAGTGTAGGGAGTTGAGACTGACCTGAACGAATTGTTCCTTCAAACGATTTAAATTCCAATATCATTAAAAATTGATTAGTTAATCAATTTCTTGACGTTTCCGTTGATAACAAATAAGAAAAACATTCGTGCGCTACTCGCTATCAGCTGAGATCGAAATACAATTTTGTCAGTCTTTTTGAAATTCAATCTTCAAGCAAGTATTTTAGTGCATCAGTTTTCATAAGAATGAAATTTATTATTAATTAATTCAAAAATATTATATGCTATGAAAATTGAGTAAATTTTAATCTACCAAGAGAGTGGATTTTACATTTACTGACCTTGCGCGGGCCTAATGCGCAGAGATGAATGCACACTTCAGTCATAAAAAATAAAAATATAATCAACTCACTGATGACTTGTGTGTCGTAGTGTGATTTTGCTTTCTTTGCAGGAGATTTTTCACTTTCTAAATTATCATTGTCTGACATACTAATCTTTCCTCATCATTGAAGCGCAAAATTGATGATCTCAAGTAGTTGAATCATTTGAGAAACCACGAAAACTCTGAAATTTGTAACAATGCATAAAAAATGATTAAGAAAACTGTTGAAAATGAGATACGTCAAAAAAAAAATCAATCATTTTATGAAAAAAGTCAATGAATCCAGCAATAAAAGTAAAACACTCTGGAATATTATTAAACAGCCCTCTGAAATTAATGAAACCAAAATTATTTCTATCAATCATGATAATAATTGAATTACTGATGAACTAAAAGTCGCAGAAACATTCGGAGAATATTTCTCGAATATTATAGGTAAAAAAATTGAAATCCATTTCAAATAAGGTCATCTAGGGATGGGATTTATACTGCCAAATATCAACACAACAATGTTTTTTTTTACCAGCCACAGGGGTAGACGTAAAAAACATTGTGGAATCGCTACCTAAAGTGGCGATTGCACTAACATAGAGAATTATCGCCTGATATAGATTATCATCGTCTTCTCTAAAATCTTCGGAAAGATTATATCGCGCAGAATAAATGACTACCTGGAAAGATTCGACTTGATGACCAAGTGCCAACATGGCTTTCGAAAAAAACATTCAACGGAAACAGCAACACTCAAATTGGTTCAACAACTCCATGATTCAGTCAATGAGAAAAAAGTTATAGGACTTCTTTTCGACTTAAGTAGAGCTTTCGATACTCTGAGTATTGGAATAATTTCTGAAAAACTCTTCAACATTGGTATCAGCGGCAATTTCAAAGTGAAACAGAATAATACATTGCCTGACGAGTATTCTTTTACAACAGGAACACCATAGGGTAGTATTCTTGGTCCGCTGATATTTTTACTGTTTGTCAATTATTTTTCTGATAACATAAGTTATGATAATGTGTACCTTTATGCAGATGATACGTCTATCATCGAGCAAAATACCGGATGAAATGAATACCCAAGTCAACACTGTATTGCAAGAATTCTGTGAGTGATGTTTTAAAAACAGACTTATCGTTAATGTCAATAAGACTGTTTGTATTGAATTTGCACATTCTCCTCGGAGTCTACATAACTTCACTTTCAATTTTGTCAATGAATCTCTGGAACCAACAACTTGTACAAAATTTTTATGGACAATGATTGATTTCCTTTTCACATGGGGAGAAAACATAGAGTTCACATCTAAGAAACTGATATCATATTACCTAATAAAATCACTGAAAAGTAAACTAGATACCAAATCTCTACTAACGGTTTACTACGCAAAATTTCATTATATAGGCATTCAAAAGGCACTGCTGTGATTAATTTTTAACCTTGATTACAGAACGTCATGTAGGGGAATATTTCAAGAGAATAAAATATTAACTGTGGCAAGCATATTTATTTTAAAACTCTTGACATACATTCATGAAAATATAAAGCATTTCGATCTACGATTGGAAGTACATAATTATAGTACTAGAAAAAACAATATGGTCACAACTCGAAATCACATCTATACAAAATATGAAAAGTCTGCTGTGTTGGAACGAGAATTTATAATAAACTGCCAAACAGTGTAAAGAACTGCCACTAATTGCCTTTAAACGAAAACTAAAATAATTTTTATCAAGACATTGCTTTTATTCACCTGATGAATTTTCAATTGGAGTTGTAAATATTTGATATTTTTTACAATTTTTTTATTCTATTTTATTTTATTATATTTTATTATGTACTGTATATATGTGTATATATTTTACACTATTTGTAATTACTTTTTATATGTATCAGATCAAGTTTTTATTTGACATATCCCATTAATGTGATGTAGCACAAAGGATAAATAAATTCTATCTATTTATTTTATTTTTAATTATTTTTAAAAATTATTCACTTAGTGAAACACAGGTTATGTATACTGTAGTAAACACACCTATATACACCAGGGGGGACAACCTGTGGCTCGCGAGCCACATGCAGCTTTGAAGGATTACTTCTGTGCTATTATATTAAAAAAATATAATCGTGTAATAATATAAGTGTTTCGAAATGACTTTCAAATTACTGACAACAAATAAGAAAGACTAAGTACAACGTTGTAACAAATTTAATTTCCGTTCAAGTTAAGAATCGAAAACTGCGGGAACCAACATAATCAGTGGCGTAATTTTGTCATTTTTCTCGAATGAGATGAATGGTCTCTTGATTTTTCTCCGCATCCATTTGAAGTTAACATAATTCAAGGTGAGTTTTCCAATTTCAATATAATTATGACCCAAAAAGCATCTGGAGAATTGGAATTATCAGAGATGCAAGAAGATCAAGCTCTGCAATTGAAATATAAATCTACTTCGATTACTTAATTTTGGTAATTTGTACCAAAATCGAACTATTCCGAAGAAAAAGGCTGATTCTCGAATTATTTCAATATTCGGAACAGCGAACTTATGTGAATGATTTTATTTCATCATAAAATTCGTAAAATCCAAACACACTTATTTGCTTCACTTGGATAAAAAAAAAGTTTCACAACCTCTATCTGTTACATAATGAATATCAATAAATGTTTAATGCAAATTCAAGATATTTCTCATTATAATTTCTTTCTCATTATGTGAATCTACAATTTATTAATGTACTTTCGTCAGAATATTATTTTCGCAAATGTCACTCCCAATCGATGCCAAACCTGGTGGAAGATCTATCAATTTTTTTAAGTACTGTTGGAATAAAGTATTCACTCTGTGTGACACTTTCTGAATTTTGATGTTCCGTGGTTACTTCTTTTACATTTTCACATTTCACATGGGGATGTTGAACCGAGAAAAGATTGTAGCGTGCCTAAAGGGCACTATCGGATTCGTGACGAGCGCGGCGCATGAGAATTGGGGGTGGTAAATCGAGAAACTGAAAAATGAAGATGGGTTAGTAGGCATTCATTCGTAACTTCCTTAATAATAGTCGGATATTGACTTGTGGGACGTCCAAAGGGATGCTAAATTGAGAAAAGATAATAATAAAGATTGTTGCATGCCAAATAGGCACCATTTTGTAGTTTCATTAATAATAGTCGAATGGAAGGAGATGCTGAATTTATTTTCATTTGAAAAAACAAAGATTGTTGTGTGCCAAAAAGGCAATGGATCCTTTTTTCGTTGATAATAATCGGATATTGACGTGAGGGGATGTTGAATTGGAATAAGAGAAAATAAAGATTGTTGCGTGCTGAAAAGGCACTACGTCGTATCTCGTAATAGCCAGATAGTAACGTGTGGTACATAGAGAGTAAGGAATATTGATAAGAGCAAGAAAATTAAAGGAGTATTGAAGTGTTTTCAAACACTTCATTCTGAGATTTTCTCTAAATCTCACAATAAAGTGTTTTTTTTTGAATACGATGTGGATTTTCATCAACTGTCGGCTGATCCCATCACATATAATATTGAATTGGGGAAAAACAACACTGATTCAACTTTATCTGAAAAGTTTCATTTTTTCCAAGCCTTATATGGCCATCCAACGAAATCTGAAGCCAGTTTCATGAATTATTTCCCATGCCGTTTCCGAACATGTTGTTGTCCGCTGGCAACGGACCTCTTTCTAAAAATTCCATAGTACGAAAAAAAATTTTCATTTTGTAAGATCCAAAGAAAAATGTTTGCTTGTTACTTGCTCTTTGCAACGGTATTTTTGATTTAATGCCGGCGGAACTCTATCTAAAAATTTTACAGAATGAGAATAATTTAAATTTTTAGATCTTCTATGGCCATCCGGAAAAACTTTGAGGCAGTTTCATCAATGTTTTTTATCTTCTTTCCAACGGTAATTTTTGTTTGATGACAGCGGCCCACTATCCGAAAAATTTTCAGTACGATAAAATTGTAATTTTTTCAAGTCTTCTAATGACATCCACAGAAACCCTAAGACCTTTTTATGAATGTTTCCATATGTTTTTTCTACTGGCAGCGGATGTCTATTTGAAAATTTCATAGTACGAGGAAAAGTTAATTTTTTAAGTCTTCTATCGATATTATTTGGTGACTGACAGCGGACCTCTATTTGAAAATTTTATATTTTATGAACCTTTTTTTTCAAGTGTTCTACTGCCATACTAAGAAACCTAAAGACCTTTTTATAAATATTTCCACATGTTCCTTCCAACAGTATTTTTGTTCACTGGCAGCGGACGTCCATCTTAGAAGTTTTTAATTTTGTTGTGGTCTTGTTCGGCCGTCTAAAAAAAATTTGGAAAAAGTTGTTTGAATATTTTCACTTGCTCTTTTCCATTGGTAGTTTCTGGTCACTGGCAGCGGATATCTATTTGAAAATTTTATAGTATGAGAAAACGCTTCAGATTTTCAATGGTGACCAAGCTCCTCGATAGTCCGAGCGAGACATTTTCCAAAAGTTTTAATATTTCGCGAGCCGCAATTGAATACGTATTTAGAAGGTATGCAAAAAAAGTGAAAAAACATTTTTAATTATATTTATTTTTAGGGAAAGAAAGTTTTTGGCTTTCTACTACTCCATCTTGATAAACAAAAAATGTGGGAATCTTTCAAAGAAAGGAAAGAAGAAATCAATTTAAAAGAAGTAACTCTTTACATAGATGTGAAAAACATGAAAAGAAGTAACTTTCAGACACAAACTGGAAGAAAAATCCCTCCTGAAATAGCTACTTTCTTATAAACATTGAATTACACGAAAGAAAAATTCTCTCGAAACAAATACTCTCATATGGAAACTGAATTATACAAAAAACACTTTTCTCTAATCACTTTGTATTCCAAACATCCGTTATGGAATTGAATCAGATATCATTCACAGAATTTCTACATAATATAATAATAATAATAAAATAACATCTTTATTACTACAACCACACAAAAAATAACAATATTTAGTTTTAACAACATATACAGAGTTATAGTAAAAGGCGAAGTTCAATTTTCGCAGCTATGCAAATAGATGCTGAATTTCTCTTCCACTTAACCTATAATTAATGAAAGAAATAAAATTTCACTTACATGGAACACTGTTATCCTCACTGGTAGACATCGATGACACTTGCCTTAGGGCTCTTCAGTACAAATTTGGATAACATTATAATAAAAATTACTGTTGGAAAAAAGACAAAAAACATTGATAAAACTGCCTCAAGGTTTCTTCGGACGGCCATAGAAGACCTAAAAATTGAAATTCTTTTCTTTCTGTAAAATTTTCAGATAGAGTTCCGCTGGCATTAAATCAAAAAAACCGTTGTAAAGAGCAAGTAAAAAGCATACAATTTTTTTGCATCTTGAAAAATAAAAACTTTTTTTCGTCCTATGGAATTTTTAGAAAGAGGTCCGTTGCCAGTGCCAAAAAGAGCTTCGGAAAGGGCATGGGAAATAATTCATGAAACTGGCTTCAGATTCAGTTGGATGGCCGTCTAAGGCTTGGAACAAATGAAAATTTTCAGATGAAGTTGAACCAGTGTTGTTTTTTTCCCAATTGAATACTATATATGATGGAATCGGCCGACAGTTGATAAAAATCCACATCGTATTCAAAAAACACTTTATTGTGAGGTTTAGAGGAAATCTCACAATGAAGTGTTTGAATACCATTCAACACCCCTTCCATTATCTTGCTCTAATCAATATTCCTTACGTTACGATCTGGCTATTACGAGATACGACGTAGTGCCTTTCCAGCACGCAACAATCTTTATTTTCTCTTATTCGAATTCAGCATGACCTCACGTCAATATCCGATAATTATCAACGAAAAAAGGATCCGTTGCCTTTTTGGCACACAACAATCTTTCTTTTTTCAAATGCAAATAAATTCAGCATCTCCTTCCATTCGACTATTATAAATGAAACTACAAAATGGTGCCTATTTGTCACGCAACAATGTTTATTATTATCTTTTCCCAATTTAGCATCCCTTTCGATGTCTCACAAGTCAACATCCGACTATTATTAAATAAAGTACGAAAGAATGCCTAACTAACTGCCATCTCCATTTTTCAGTTTCTTGATTTAACACCTCCATATCTTATGCGCTGCGCAAGTTACGAATCCAAAAGTGCCCTTTAGGCACGCTGCAATCTCTTCTTGGTTCAAGACCTCTATTTCCCTTTCGACGTGCACGTCACGATCCCCTTCAATAATACCGAATGTGCCTTTTTGGCACAGAACTATCTTTATTTTTCTTTTCTCAATTCAGTATCTCTGTTGCTCTCATTGTGCCACACACTACGCTATTAGTGACATAGATACTATATAGTACCTTTTTGGTACGCAAAAATTCCTGTTTTTCTTCTTCTTCCTCCTATTTCATTTGACACATCAAACGTCACGTTACAACTATTATTAACGAAGATATATCTTAGTGACGTTTTAGAACTCAGCATGTTTATTTTTTCGCATATCAATACATGTGCATCCTTTCCCTTTCATTCTATGTGTAAACGTGACGATCCGTCTATTATAAACTAAGCTATGACTTAGTGCCTTCTGGTACGTAACAATTGGTTTTTTTCATTTTTTCAATTCAACATCCCCTCCTCTTTTACTCAATGTGCTGCACATCGTGATCCGGTTAATAATACCGGAGATACGACTCAGTGAGGTTCCGAGCAGAGGTCTGACAGAGTACCTACAGAATGAACTCCTATAAGAAAAAGCATGTAATCTTGGCCCCGTACTCGTGATGTTTATCTATCAGCTGTTGCCCCGTTACGAACGATAATCCCGAAGTCTGAACTTGTGCGAACTAGGTATTAACGAGGTCTTACCTTCAAATATGAGACTTTTAGCAGAATAATTTTTTGAAAATTAATAAAAACTATATTGTAGGACATTTCGAGAAACTTACAACTATCGTCACTGAAGTAGTCAGTACGGACTTTAACATACTGCTAATCAAAAAATGGATAACATTTTTTTTATTGATATTTATTTGAATATTTCCAATATCAAGTACTGTGTTCAACAAGTGGAATTGGTACTTACGAAAGGTGTGGTAATGAATGTGAAGCCCGCAAATAAATTTTGTTTTTCATGAAGCATTACTACATAAAATAGATATATGAATATTTATAAAATTTAAACATATTGGTGAGAAATTAATATTAGATAATTTGTAATGAAATTTTTAAAACCATTTTGTTAACTTTCGTAGAAGACATATCCAAGTTTTGAAAAAAATGTGAAATGTGAAAATGTAAATAAGTAACCATGGAACATCAAAATTCAGAAAGTGTCACACAGAGTGAATACCTTATACCAACAGTACTTAAAAAATTGATAGATCTTCCACCAGGTTTGGCATCGATTGGGAGTGACATTTGCGAAGGAAATATTCTTACGAGAGTACATAAATAATTGTAGATTCACAGAATGAGAAATTAATTATAATGAGAAATATCTCAAATTCGCATTATGTAATAGAGAGAGGTGAAACATTTTTTTTTTCATCCAAGTGAAGCAAGTTAGTATAGATAATGTTTAGATCATCTATGTTCCTTCTAGAATATATGCTGAGTGGATTTTTCAACATATTGGACATTTCTGGAAATGCAGTAGTAATTCTGGAAAAATTAGATTTTTTGTATGTTTTGAGATAAGATGTTGAAATGAAGACTGGAATGATATCTGGAGATGATAATAATAATAAGGAGGGCAATGTGGTGGGGCCCATAACGACGATTTGCCTACTGATAACACCGGACGCTTTGAGTGGACGCATGAGCTAAGAGATAGCCTGATGCATTGTTACGAGAGTAGTGAGCCCGCGCGAAGGGGGTACATGGCGAGAATGCATGCTTTGTGTTGTGAAACACATTCGGAGCATGCCACATTTTCTGCCCAAAATCTGAGGGATTACGTATCCTATCTTTAGAGGCAAGGCTATAAAGCTCCTTCCCAGCCAGCTAACGAAGTGGTAGATGTGACAGTTCCTACCACCCGTTGGCACGGCTGGAGAGGAGACTCGCATCATGCCACCAATAGAGACAATCAGAACACACGCAGGGCGCTCCACAGAATTAGGCCCTTGAAGCCACAAGAATTGCCTTGTTTGGATGCGGAGGTTCATAGTGTCCAACAGAAGAGACTGATATCTGGCAAATCAACACCGCCGTGTATAGCGTCGTCCAATCGCTTTCTAAATCGGCAGGTCGTTCACGTTGGCGAGACAACACGCACCTCGTATCCAATATGTGATGGATTACAGGGCGGCCAACAGGCCTTTCACGCCTGCAGTGCGGCGAATAGCGGCGTATCCATCACACTTCGAGTCAAGGCGTGCTGCCGACCACCAAACAGAACTGCCTTAATAGGATACGAATGCTAGTGGCTGTTGAGAAGCCACTAGTGAGGCGAGCGGGAAGTATTGCGGAAAACCTTAAGTTCCGCGAGAAACCTTCTCGCTCATTCCAACAGCCTCCACGTGTTGTGGATAATCCGCCGAACGCTGATCAGGTGGAATCCTTCTGGAAGAACATCTATAAACACCCGCAGCAACTCAACTTAGACACT
>WOGR01005070.1:0-14132 GCA_015342045.1 Leptinotarsa lineolata | reverse complement strand
GATCCTCTTTAAACGGACCAACGATCGATGAAAATTTAATGGTAATTTGATGGTTGTAAAATGTCACGAAAGTAACTCGAATTCTTAATGAAAGATCATTGAACGACCACTCTGGGAATTCGCTCGTTATTTTTACATAAGAATCTGCTCGAAAAATGCAGATGGAAAACTTTCGTTTGACGCGAGATTTATTGAAACCGCATTCTTATCTGACGTGGAGTGACTGGGCGGAAAGTTGAAAACTTGTTATGGATCCGGAATGGAAAAAAGTTGAGAGCGGAAAATCGGATTGATTCGTGGAATTAATAGAATTCGATATGTAGTAAGCTTTTCAAAAAATAAACTGAATGTTTCGCGGAGTACGTACATTCGATTTGCAATTTTTTTATTACAGAATGTTGGTTCACTCGTTCATAGTTTGGGTATTCGGCGATTTTCGGCTGTCAAAAAAAAGAAATCTTTTTTGTGGAAAAAATTGATTCGATGCTCGAAAATAATTGAAATGTTGACAGTGGCATACAAGCTTTCCACAGGAGGTCGAAAATATGTGAATGAGGATGCTTGCCCTAGAAGCCTGCACATCAACAACCGATGAAAATGTTGAGAAATTGAAGAAAACTGTTATGGATAATCGTCAGTTGGTTTAAGCCATGCCATTAGGTTGGAAATTATGGGCATGAAGCGACCAAATTTCGACCAAAAAAAACATTGTATGAGCATCACCCAGGAATTGTTGAAAGACATCAACGGCGATCCAAAAGAGGGTCATAACTATCGATGAATGATTGGTATATGAACATGATAGCGAAACCAAAGTCCAATCATATCAATAGAAGAGCCCAGCAGAGCCAAGAAAGTAAAAAACGCCAAAGTCGATGAAATGTCAAGGTTTTGCCCACTGGTTCGTTCGAAATCCGTGACATAGTGCATCAGAAACTCTGACCACATGTTCGTACTGTGAAAAAAGAGTTTTTGTTGGAAATATGGGTCGCTTGCAAGTAGTAATACGAAGAAAACGTTCGGCTTTGTGGAAAAACAATTCACGATCAGGTGCATCACGATATTGCATCTGATCAGTCGTCATTGCTTGCTTGTAAGTTTTGGTGAAAAACAACACCGTTATCGTGCCCCAGCCACCTCACTCACTAGATTCAGCCCCCTGCGATTTTTTCCTGTTCCCAAAATTGAAGGACGGCGTTTTGCGACGATTGGGTATATATGACATATATTTTATTTTTCGAACATAATAATACAGCGTCACTAGGTCAGTAGACTCCTGGAAAAACTCATTACTTATCATTCAGTAGTTTTGAAACTTCTCTTCCCCACTATAAATTGACCATTCAACAAGATTTAAAAATTGAACCTGTGAGAAAAATAAAATATTTAGGTATATTTCTAGATCCACACTTGAGATGGAATGAGCATGTATCATATCTTGTGAAAAAACTACGTTTTCTATTATTCGGATATAAACAATTTATATCTTATCTAGACCTCAAACAAAAAAAATTGTTCACAAAAGTTTAGTGGAAACTCATTTGAATCATAGGATCATAGCGTGGGGAGGTATATCACGAACTTACCTGAATTTCATAGAAGTCTCTCAAAGAAGATTCCTCAAAATGATTTTACAATAAGATTTAAGATATTCTAGTGATTCCCTTCACTCTGAAACACAAGTAATGGACGTAAGACAGCTCTATACTGTACAAGTATATATCTAACAATATTTAAGCAGAGAAAATTTGAAAGTACTCACGTATTCCTACATTACGAGACAGAAAAATAGGTATGTTATTCCAATAATGAACAAAACATTCGGACAAAAATGTTTCAGTTACATAGCCCCGAAATTGTTCAATTACCTGCCGGACACTTTGAAAATTGAACCCACCCTCAAAAAATTTAAAAAACATCTGAAAATATTCTTAACAGAAATAGAAAGAGAAGAAATACATAAAATTATAGAAGAATAAAGAAAATCAATGTTTTCATTCACATGAATATTGTACTTTCTAATGTTTGTTGTTTTCATTTTATATTGAGCGTATTTTATTCAGTGACTCTTCATTGTCCTAATTTATTGCTGTATTTTATTCATTCAGAATTGTAAATTATTGATCTTATTTTATTTTATTCTCAGATGTATACTATGTTTATTTCATATGGAATTCATTTTATTCAGTGATTATTGTTCAGATGTTTGTTGTGTTCATTGTATATTGAGTGTATTTTAATCAGTGACTCTTTATTGACTAATTCATTGTGTGTTTAATTTATACAAAATTGTATATCATTTATCTCATTTAATTTCATTTTTAGATCTTTGATATGTTTATTTCATATTGAATTCATTCCATTCAGTGACTATTGTCCTAATTTATTGTAGTGTTTTATTTACACATAACTGTGAAATGTTTATCTAATTTTATTCAATATCTAGTTCAGAATAATTTTGACCATTATAATATTTAATGGTCATAAATATTCTGTTTTTGATTGTTCTGTAATTGTCTTTAACCACACACAGGGTGTAATCCTCAGTACCTCACTTATTTCACTTTATATTTATGTATTATAATTCACTAATGAATGAATTATTATTATTCCTATTTTTATGTAGACGTGACGAACTTGTTGAGCTGACTGTGGATGATTTTGAAAGCATCAGTAACAGAGTTTTGGTTACATTGCGGTATACTATAAACAAAAAGAAAAGGGTATTCTTCATTCCTAAATGCCTATGTATACCTAAAATGCGTAGATTTGCGGCCTTCAAATTTAAAAAATCGGCTTTTCTCCATCGGTTGAAGGAATGGTTGATGTGTAAAACAAGTTGTGGGCATTCATACTAGTGCATTAATATATCTTGAGATGGAGTGTCCTCGAGCACAAAACTTCATCATTTATTGAAATTTAGATCCAGTACAAAAAGGATTATAATCTCTAATATGGTTTACTCGATATTACTGAATAGTTAGATTTCTCATGATATTCAACTCTTCCGGGGCAAACTATTTCTGCAGAATTTTGACAGTATTGAAATGTGTCAGTTTGAATTATCAATTTCAATTCTCTAATTTTCCAATCATCAGAAGGTTCTCAGACTCTTGAGGAATCGGATTGAATCATTTATTGAACCTGCAAGTTCTTACTTCACTACTTAAAATATTCAGTATTTTCAAACTCAGCCCTAATATTTCAGTATATCACTTAAATACATCAAGTTATCAACCTAAATGAAAGTATTCAGTTCATTCAGCACACTCTCCTTTCCATGTTTCAACACTGAGAAGCAATTCGCTAAGATTTCTCTTCAGTTCTTCCAGAGGACAGTCGAACTTCGAACACCCTGACGGGGTTATATTCTGAATGGTATCCTTCTGCTTATAGTAAATATTGACATAGGATTCTCCAGAAGATTTCCGCAGTTCGAAATAGATTGTGCTGGCAAAATAGGGACAATGAGGTTCAAACGCTCCTAGAGCTGAAAGAATTTCTACAAGGGTAATGTCATGGGCGCTGTACACACGAAAAAACTCCGCACTTGTGGGATCTTTCTCCATTCTTCCAAAGTGTTCTATAACCTCGTTGAGGAATGGTCCAGCACCTGAGAAATTTAGTTCGAATTTATTACCTTAGGCAAATTGGTTTCTGTGGAATAAAATATGTGAACCAAGAACAAAGTGATATTAGGTCTCTTATTGGGTGCTTAACATCTTAAAATTAATGTAAAACAAAGTGTGTGTGTGAGCTTTCACCGGAATTTTTGATTAATCTGAAAGACCTATTGATGCCATCGTGTATGGAATATAACATCTTTCAAATGTCCTCCATGGCGTCTCTGGGTGGAGTGCATCCAAAACCTCCGATTTTCCATGACTCTAGCGCATAAATCAGGCTGATTTTGACTGATGACGTGAGCTATGTTGGCTTTGTAGACCACTGTGGTTTGTGACGTATTCGCCGTAGAGGATCCGACATAAAAAAGACCTTCAACGGTATTTAGTATTTTAAAAATTATAAAAAACAAGGGGTGCCCCATATAATGTTGTCCGGTCTATATTTAATTAATGAATAAGAAATTATTTGAATTGATAGGGTTATACTTTTTAGAGTGATTAATTTTTGGAAAAGAAACTTTTTAGCTTTATACTACTCCATCTTGATACGAAAAAAAATGTGGGAATCTTCCAAAGAAAGGAAAGAAGCAATCAATTTCAAAAGCAGTTACTCTGAATATAGATGTCTAGATCAAACACAAAATGGAAGAAAAAGCCCTTCTGAAACAGCTACTTCCATATAAACATTAAATTACACGGAAGACCAAAATCTTTCGAAACAAATACTTTTATATGAACACTGAATTATACAAAAAAAAAATTTAACTCAGTTTGTATTCCAAACATCCGTTATAGAATCAATTCAGATATCATTCACATGATTTCTGAATAATATACTAAATGAAAGGTAAAAATTCCACTTACATGGAACTCAGTCGTTCCCACTGGTAGACACCGATGTTTCGAGTAGTAGAAAGCCAAAAACTTTCTTTTCCAAAAACTAGTCACTCCTTAGAATATAACCCTTTCAATTCAAACAATATTCCTCTTGGCGCCTGGATTTAATCAAATTAGTGAATGAATGTCATTACGATGTCATAAGTAGATCCAACTTATTCTGTGACATACAAATCGTAATCTATTAATGATTTGTGTGCTTTTTCTTATAATTTTATCCAGATTATCCAGATTTTATCCAGATTCGTTCGTTTGCTCCCCAAATCACTGGATGAACTGCTGACGGAAAGCAACATTCCGACAATTGCTGCTGGTGACTTCAATGCCAAGCACGCACTATGGAGCAGAGCCTCGAATCGAAACGGCCAAGCGCTCCATGCTATCAAGGGCAGTACAGACCTGATGTGCTGGACATCGCGCTTCTCAGGAACGTCTCCATGACTAGCGAACTTTACGTTCTGTTGGAATTGGATTCTGATCATAATCCAGTTATCCTGACACTGGGCAATGGACACGGCAGTTGAGCGCTGTCGTGTCCACTGAGGAGCTACAACGAGTTCCCTCCTCGTATCAAAGCCTTGATACGAAATAGAAATCGTCTCAGAAGACTCTATCAACGGACTCTTTTCCCTGGCAAGCAGGATGGTCAACCAAGTCAAGATGGCCATTGTTGACTATCAAAACGAAAGTTGTTGTTGGAGTCCATGGAGCCTGGGGATGGTCAGCTTTGGCGCGTCATCCGCAGGCTCAAAGGGAGGAAGACTGCTCCCTCACCCATTCACGGAGAGCGCGAAGTGTGCTACTCCCCCGCCGACAAAGCGTTGGCCTTTGCCGACATGATGGAACGTCAGTTCCAGCTTAACATCGACGATGACGATGACATCGACCGCGAATCAGGTTCATATTTCCTTGGAGAGAATGGTAGTGATGACATCCGTCCGGCTTCTGCGGAGGAGCTTAAGGGCTATATCAAAGCCGCAAAGGCCAAGAAAGCCCCGGGAGCCGACTCAATAACGAATAAGTCGTTGAAGAAGCTCCCGGAAAACTGCGTCGACAGTCTTCTGTCTATCATCAACAGTTCCCTAACCCTCAGGTATTTCCCCAGCATGCCATCGTCATCATGGTTCCCAAACAGGGTCAGAACCTGCGGCTCCCGCAGAGCTACCGCTCGATCAGTCTGTTGTCCTCGATGGCTGGAAGAGTCGTTCTTCAAAGGCTCGACGAAGAAGTCGAGGACCGAAATGTTTTACCTGATGAACAACTCGGCTTCAGGAGGGAGCACTCCACCGAGTTGTAGGCCTCAACGTTGGTCGAAAACACGATTGTTGAGATAAACAATAACAAAAAAGTGCACGTCATCTTGCTGGACATCTCGAAGGCCTTTGACCGTGTATGGCACGAAGGTCTTCTGCACAAACTTATCGCGTTCGACCCACCTCGGGGTCTGATCCGGTGGATTGGATTCTTTCTGAAAGGTAGAACTTTTCAGGTCAGAGTAAAGGACTCTTTGTCTGATAACAGAGAGATCCTCGCCGGAGTGCCCCAGGGAGCCATGCTCTCCCCGATGTTGTACTCGCTCTACACCAGCGACCTGCCCAGTTTTGAGCGAGTGAAAGTCTCCCTTTACGCCGACGACACGGCTCTCCTCTCATCTTCCATGGGTCGGGAGCTCGGGATAGTCTTACATGCAACGTGCATTGGACGAGCTCGAGCGCTGTACCTCAAGTGGAAGATCAGAGTGAACCCGGACAAAACTCAGATGATGACTATGGGAAGAGCGATATCTTCTCTGGCCATGAAAGTGAGGGTCTCTGGAAGGGAGATCGACTGGCAGACGCGGGTTAGGTACCTCGGTCTTCTGAAAGAATGTAGGCTCACTTGGAACCCGCACATCAAGTCAATCATGTTGAGAATCCAGGGTAGAACTCAAAGTCTCTACCCTTCAATAAACAGGAAGTCCAAACTTAATTTAAAAAAAAACTTAGGATCTACAATACGATGTTCAAGCCTGTCATCATATACGCTTCAGGCATCTGGGGACAAGCGGCTCCGTCAAATCTCTCCATTCTGGAGAGATTGCAAAACAAGCTACTGGGGATGATCGTGATTGCTCCTTGGTTCGTGCGGAATGAAACCATCCGCAGAGACTTGCAGCTGTCTTTCATTCAGCAGTCCATTCAGGCGAGAAATCGGCGAGTTCACGAAAATGCGGAAACTCACGATAATCAGTTAGTCAGAGATGCTATAGATTACGCTGTAGACGACCCCTCTCGATATAGAAGGCCCACACACTCTGTCGAATGAGGCCCTCATATCCTTCGTTAGAGGGAGAATAACTTCTCCATCACTTCCACCCCAGCCAGGTAGGGGTAACCGCGCGATGGGCGGTAACCCCGCAAGGACCATCTTGCTGTCAGGAAGTCCCTCGACTCAGTCCACATCCACTTGTCCTTCTGACATTGTCAACTGCAAGGGTAAGGGAGCTAGGCTCCACACCTGTTTGAATTTAAGATGCCAACAGCCTTTATACACCTAGAGTGGACATATATGAATGGAAAGTTCAAATTCATTGGATGTTGATGAGAAGTGCCCTAGGTCGAGAGATTTAGACGAAATATTTTATATGCATAAGGGTTCCAATTGATCTCACCAGGTGTATTTAATGCATCTTGAAATGGATTAACAGGATTTTCAGTCAATATACTTTCCAAAAATTAACTCACTGTTATTATCACAATTAGTCGTTGGAACTTTTTTAGGACGCTAGAAAGAATTACAATAGAAAATGATTTTTGAAAAAATGGCAGACACAGGTCAATTGAGATTTTTAAATTTCAAAGCCAATCATCATATAATGAGTTGATGAAATACAGACATTGATACTGATTGTAACATGAATTCAAATACTTGTCATTAGTAGAGTCATGTTTGAAGCTTACTGTATTGACAAAAATTACATCAGTGAAGAGATTTCTATTTTATAATTGATCTAAAGAAAGTAACTTAGTGCGCCACTGGTGGCCGTAAACCATCTGTGACGTGGCTAAGAGCGCGGTCGCCTCGAGTGAAGTTTCGCGAATTTTCGATGATGTTCGCCTGCATTCTACATGTGTTGAGAACACCTTCACCGTCGTTCGATGGAATTCCAAGGAAAAATCTAGCACCTTCGATTGCCAAATATAAGCGTTATCTACTCGCCTATCAGACAGTCTAGTGCGAGTACAGTACGGTACGCGGAGCGATGTAGAAGGCGATAGACATTCAAATAGTTTTAGTTGGAGTGTTTTGTTTGATCGAAAGTGAAATGAAGTTGACTTTGATTATTGTTCAGCGTAGTCAATTATTATTGAACCCACGGGTAAAAACGTAATAATATCAACGAAATTGAACTATGCTCGATGATTAACTGTAAATTTTACTTAGATTTTCAATATATGTTTTTCAGATATACTATTAGGAATTTAATTGGTACGAACCGTTATAAAAAATTTTTTGATTATTTTTTGATTTTCTGTTGCGATCCATTTTAGTACACTGAAGAGGTGTATTGACTGAAAATCCCGTTACTCCTCATCTTCCATATACTACCTTCTGTCGTTAACCAGAATTCTAGGTATGTACTCCTATAGTGGACTTTTCAAAAAATTAGGTGAAAGTTCAAATTTTGCGGGCTACGTACATTCGATCGAAAACTTTTATTGTTTTATGTTGGTACACTCGTCTCGAACAAATGTTTACAGTTTCAGTTATTTAGCAAGATCAGTTTGTCGGTGAGAGGCATAAAATGGTGATAATAATGATAGCCTTTATTTGACAAAGAATGATAATGGAGAATCGTCGAATCACAATTAGAGAAGTTGCTGAGGATATTTGCATATCGATTTTCCCTCGCCATGCAATTAAACTAGAACCAGCTTTCATTTACAAGCTCTAGAAAAGAGACGAACTTTAAATTGAATCAAACGCATTGATTCATTACACTACACAATTCATATTATGTAAAAACTTCTCACAATATTCACCTCTGTTGATAAATGATATCACAATATTCGTCTGGTCCAAATAGACATAGGACAAGTGATTGAATAACAAAAATTCCCACAGAGCTGAATTCTGGTAGGGACCTTGGGTATACCAGTAGAAATGAAGAGCCAAAAGTCACTATAGATCCCATGTGTGATAAAAAGTTATTTGAAGTCTGAAGTCAAAATTTCCATAAAAAGTTCAGCTCAACCAAAAATTATATAACATAAAATTATCTACAATAATTTTTCATGCTTTTATTCCAAGAATCACTATTCCTAAGATTTCGGTGGTCTGAAATTTGAAAGATTTACATTCTACAGTACATACAGACAAATGCAAAGGTGTTTATGAGAGCTGAACGAATGGGCGACTGACAAGCTCAGTTGAGCAGCATGAAAGAAATGCTTTCTCATTTCCTTTTACGGGGCATTCACCTCATGTTTGATGAGCACACTTATATTGCCTAGGTTTACTTTAATCAACAGAGGTTGGTGATCCCTGTGTTTATGACAGGTTTCCAAAAAATATTTTTTACTGTTTGACGTTCTGATAACCGGAGGTGTGAAATTTTAGCGAACATCATAATCGAACAATCTTTGATGAAGATACTGTGTCACGAATTGAAAGTTTTTACTATAATAATGGATAAAAAAATTCAACATATAGATGCTAGTGATTCTCGAGTAGAAAAAAGCTAAAGATTGTTAACCAATTAGTTGAAGGATGATTGTTAACTAATAACAGCACCATTTCGTGAACGAAGATCCAAGCGGAAAAGGAACATCCCATGTACTAATACTCTAACAGAGACAAACCGTGTTTGAAGACTATAATGATACATGAGTACTAGATAAGAAATATTTCGAGATTTATCTCGAAATATTCATCTCTCCCAACTACCTACACCGTAGGTTCTGGTTCTCCGCTCGGGGCTTTGTTCACGAGTTGGAGCTGTTACTATTTAACAAATATTTCTCTTAGATGAAGATTTTATACATGCAGTTGAGCTGCATTGAAATTAATTGAGTCCTAAGCCAAATAAAAAATCAGAAATCGAAAAATTTGTAAGTTTAATATATCTTGAAAAAAGAACAGAGAAAATTGCAGGATTTTCAGAAAAAACAATGTGGAAGTGGCGTCCATGCCAAGTCATCTCATTTCCTTTCCAATGTCAAAGATAAAGTGGACAAGATAGAGAAATCTGGAGTTTATAAACTCAAGTGTCCGGAGTGTAATAGTGGGACAATGTTGCCAAAATTTCTCGAAACGGTATGCTGTCCTCCAGGTAATAAAGTTATTAAAGACCATTCGTTATAACCTACAGTGATTGTATAGGTATATAAGGGTATTGATATTCGTATTTGTTCTAAAATATCCTTGTAGGATGAAACTGCAGTAACGTTAGTAACAAATACAAAGTGGTATCAAAACATGGAAAGTTTTAATTGTCATTTCCCATAATGATCTCCTATCACGTAGTAACGGCTACATTCATCAATTCAAATCCGAATTTCCCTCAATTTTTATCACCTTTTCTTGCACCCTCACTCAAGACGGTTATGTCAGTCACGAACCGTACGTTACGTGATTTTCCGCTTCGACTTCCATTTTTACTGCATATTATAACCTAATTCATTTACTATAAATCTTCCATCAAATTCTTGACAAAAGATTCTACACACCGACTTGTTCGTCGTTCAACTTCCCGATCACGACTTTTGCTAATGAATACATGACGACTACTGATTTTTCGATCTCTCTCATGAGGATACAATTTTTCAGCAATTTTTAACTGGAGACCTTCCAAAATTTTCTCTTTCTGGCCTGATTTACGCATTATTTCCGAAAACTGAGTTTTTCTTATGGTCAAGCGGAAATTTGCCTGTGAATAATTTGGGTTGTCATTATCAACTCAGCCGGTTGATTTTCAAGTAGTTTTTTATGATGAAACTGGTAGAGGCCGCTTTTACTATGCCAATACTTTGTGCTATCACTATTTTCGCCAATATGGTCAATATGGCAAACATGACAGGACTCTCAGACAGACTTCACTGTTAATTTAAGTAATATCGATTGTTAGAAATTTCTTAAGATGATTCATGAACAAAGTCAATTCTTTTGTTTGACTACTTGAATTTTCACTGAAATCCCTAGTTCCGGGACAATTTCACGTTAGGAACAATCTTGATTAGGAATATGTTTGTAACTAGGTTGAGTTAGGTTAGGTCAGAAGTGACTGGGTCTATTCGATCCTCCACCGCAACCCACAAGGGTTTATTGTAGCTCACACCTATTCAAACTCGACCAAATAAACTCAGCTTCTTGACGAAACCGATTAGTTTATATGATGAGTGATCTTTCAGGTCAGATGGTGAGAGTGTGGGTGGTTCTACCAAACTCTGAAAACCTGATTCGGTCCACGGCAGGGCAGGCACAAAATATATGCTCCGCTGTTTCATCATATTCCAAATAGAGGCGACATACACTTTCTTCCGATAGTCTGAGTTTCTGCATGTGATGATTCAGACGTCAGTGGCCTATAAGGATGCCTGTTAGACATCGTAGTTCATCCCTACTAAAGATCAACTGCTTGGTTTCAAGCTTCGAGGAGTGAAGGAACGCCTTGGAGTGAGCCAATCCTGGAAGATTTTGCCAGAAGTCTTTGAAACTTCTTGCCATCCAAGCGTTCAATGTTTGTTTGACAAAACCTAAAGCAATGCACATGACAGGTTCTGGTCCGATGGAGCTACTTGCAGTACACTCCTTTGCAAGAGAGTCAGCAGCCTCGTTGCCTTCCAGGCCAGTGTGGCCAGGAATTCAGACTAGAGACAATTTGTTGAGTCTTCCTATCGAGAAGAGTTGTTTTTAGCAATTTGTTACTAATTTAGACGTTGCTCGGTAGGTGCCAAGAGCTTCCAACGCTGCTTGACTGTCAGAGAAAATTTTTATTGATATGTGTGTGAGGTTGGATTTTACCAATCTCTCCACACACAATTCAATAGCAAAGATTTCCACTTGGAATACAGTCACACAGGTCCCAAGGTAGGTCCTGGGTCTGCAGCTCACCAGAGCCTGAAGGTGTTTTTAATCCAGCTGTGGAATAACAACTATCTGCTCTTAATGTTTTCTTCTCCTGGAGGTAACAGTCCTCTCTACTCGGAAAAAGTATTTTATAAGGCAGTTCTCAGTTGACAGTTGGAGGCATAAAGTCAGAGGTCATTTCCAGATTTCTGTGACTTCTAGTGACAGCCAGAAGTCTACCGAACTCTGAATTATATTGCTTTCTGCAACTGGCGATGTTCACAAGTCTGTATGCAGTTCATCTAACCTCTCTATTCAAAAGAATGTGGAGAGGAGGTAGTTCTAAAAGGATCTCCATGGTCGCTGATGGTGTGGAACTGATGGCACCACAGACAACCAGACAAGCTTGTCTCTATGAGCCAGGGAGCTTCGCCTGATCCGTTTTCTGTAAAGCTTTCGGCCAATACCAAATTGAAAAAAATTCAGTTTGTTATTCTTCATGAGGTGATATTTGCTCACCCTAAACATTCATTTGGTTTCTCGCAATTCAGGTAACAACACATTTTCAAATTTCATTTTTGTCAAATGCACCACAGTCTCTAAAATTTCCTTCTAATCGTCTTAACATTTGAATGTTTGGAATACATCGATTGGGTATAACTCACCATACATATTTCTTGCATATTTTGCATATCAATTCTTCAATATGTAACCGAAGGCATAAACGTCGATTCAACATGGAGTTCAGTACTTGGACCTTTTTTATTTATTGTGTACATAAACGACTTATGTCAAAGTATTATACCAACAAAATGTATTTTATTTGCTGACGACACCACTCTTGTGGAATCGTATAAGTCAAACATCGATTTGATTCGTACTGTTGACGAGAACAAAAACTTAGTCAAACGCTGGTTCACAAAGAATGGACTCAAATTAAATGAAAGTAAAACACAGAACTTAATTGTCTCCTCAAATCCACTTTATCAGAAAGGACAAAATGTATCTTCTCTTGGTATAATCATCGACGATCGATTGAACTGGTCCAGCCACGTAGATTATGTACTTCGAAACTTCGAAAGCTCTCTAGAGTTTTATTTGTTCTGAGACAACTCAAACCAGTTACCGATCTAAACATATCGAATATATCTTACTTCTCTTTATTTCATTCTATACTATCATATGGTATTCTACTTTGGGGCAACTCAAGTAATGCCATAATGGTATTTCGGTATCAGAAAAAAGCCATTCGTATTTTAGCAAATGTAGGATATATAGATCACTGTCAGGAACACTTCGTTCAGCTTGGTATCATGTCGGTGCCTTAATTGTACTTATACTTTGTTTTGTTAGAGATACATAAAAACTTAAACAAATTTCAGCAACACTCCGATATACATCAGTATAACACAAGATCTGCAGATATGTTGAATCCCCAACGGCATAGACTCGAAGTTAGCAATAAAAATTCTTTGTACCTGAATTTGTATAATTCTCTCGATGAATCAGTGAAGTCATTGGATTTTAACAAATTCAAAACCGCCATTAAAAAGTTTCTCCTCTAGAAATGTTTCTACAATATAATGGAATATTTGAACCAAGCAAGTTCATTAAAATATATGTATTTTTTTGTAGCATCAAATGATTATTTGGTCAGCCAATAATTATTTTAAAATAATAATTCATTGTGTTATTTATATGCATTCCTTTTATGAGTTGAGAATTTAATCTTTATTGCAATGTTTCTCTTTATGGGATCTGCCATAAATGTATTTATACGTAACATGGTTAAATAAAACTCTACTCTAGTCTACTCTAACATCAATAATGGAGAACGTAGGGCTCTCCGAACGGCCTACGTAAAGAAAACACCATCAAGATCCACCCTGCAGATAAGGAAAACGCCACTGTGGTGACGGATACTGATTTCTAAGAACAGAAGATCGAAGAGGTTTTTTAGAAGGGTCAATACAGGAAGATCGTATGGTACCCTACTACATCAATTGAAATGAAGTTGTACCAGACTTTGGAAAAACACCAAGTCTATTTTTCAAAAAAGGAGAGATCATCGCTAACACCGCACTACAGTAAACCCCCCATTCGTATGAACTACCCAAAATCCATAAGAAAGATGTTCCGCTCAGACCGATCATCAGCTCCAGAAATTCGGCTTCTCAAAACTTGTCTAGATTTTTACTCCCAATAATACAACCCTCACAAGGAAAAGCATCATCTTTTGTAAAGGATTCAAGGCATTTTGTCGAACTACTGGGGGCAATCGACATCACAGAGCAAGAGTAACCAATCAGTTTTGACGTGGAAAGCCTTTACACCAACGTTCCTATCGAAGAAGTACTCTAGATTATACAGATGAAGCTATTCGAAGACGGGGACTTGGAAAATAGAACGAACCTACCTATAGGAGTAATTATGAAATTACTCGGATGCTGTGTACGAAACTGCTATTTCCAGCTGAAGGACGAATTCTTTAAACAAGATGAGGGACTGCCAATGAGATCGCCACTTTCACCAGTCATAGCCAACATATATATGGAGTGGTTT
>WOGR01005069.1:0-14133 GCA_015342045.1 Leptinotarsa lineolata | reverse complement strand
AATTAGTACAGTCATCACCCGAAGACGATTGTAGATACTAACAATCGAAATGTCGTGAAGTAACGTGGTTTGAAATAACTCAACTTTCAATTATATTAATTCATTTTATTTTATTTATTCATTTTTTCACTCGTATTTTATTTCACTATGAATTCTTTTCAAGTTTTTTGCTTAACATATTTGCCATTTTTAGCTATTCTTTCAAATTCCAATTGTATTGTTTATTTCAGGGATTTCAAATCATTTTACAAATTTTTAGACAATGGAAGTCCAAACTGCTGAAATTCACCACGAAACATTGTCATTTACCTTCAAACTAATATTCTTATTGTTGAGTGGTGTGGGAAGTAGTATGGTACGATGTGCCCCGTGTGTTGTAAACACGATTGAAAGTGACTACTTTCATAGGCAAATATTAAAACTGTCTAAAAGCATAATGACCGAATATTAAATATATCTGAAGAATAAAATGCATTTGTCGGGGATCGTTTCTATCGTCTAAAAATAATTTTTAGAGTTAAATTTTGGATCACTTTGAGATTTTGCACTGAGTTCTCATACAGACCACTTACTCTAGTTTTTCCATAGCGTTAGAGTCATTCTACGAGTGATTTGTATATTATAAGTAATAGTTTAATCGACAGTATCTCTCTCAGTATACAGAATTTGTGAATTATCTTTCCAAGTTTCATTGTTAATTGGTTGATGTGTGTTTTTCAACTGAGATTTTTGTCAATTATAATGCCTAAGTATTTGATTTTGATAACCTCTGTGAGGTTTTTATTTATATTAGTAATGTTAATATTCTGGAACTCTGGTCTATTTGTATTATTGGTAGAAAGAGCTATATAGTGTGTTTTCACAACATTCAGTGATAGCCGAGAAGCGTTAAGCCAATTTATTATTATGTTTATTTCTCTCCGGATATGTAATTTAGCTTGTTTCCAGGTATCACCCTCAAATATGATTATAGTGTCATTAGCATAGGAAACAATTTTAGCATTTGATAGTGAAAGCATTGAATTGATGAAGGAAAGAAATAGTATAGGTCCCAGTACCGTTCCTTGAGGAACTCCTAATTTGGCAGTGGTTGCAATACTTAGCGAGTTATGGATTTCAACTTTTTGTTGTCTATTTTCCAAGTATTAGCTGAAAACATCCAGCACAGAACCTCTAATCCCATATGTTTCAAGGACTGCAGCAAGACCCTTAGGTACACATTTTCATGTATGCGTGCACATTGCGACCAGATAATGCCCAATTTGCCAACGATAAAAAATACTGAATCTTTGAAAACAGTGGATTTACCTTTACTTCTTATTGTTGTTATAAATGTTTACAGCTAATAATCATATCATCACTTCTCTCCCTGAAGGTGACAAAATCCACTGTCGAAATATTGTCAATGCGGTATTATAAAGTACAGGAGATTCGAACATTCGTGTCAGCAATAGTCAGCGAAGAATTGCCTTCTACTATATACCAGGTGTAATAGAGCTTTTAGGCCAGAAGATATTGCAGTTGTTGGTGGAAAATGAAATTGAAAAAATACGTGTTTCATAGGAGACCATAGCAAAACCCACCTTCAAGCAAAAAAAAAACCAAGAAACTACCCCTAACGTTTGTTTCTCAAATTGCACCCCATGTTTGGTTCAACTTACAACCCATTGCAGACCTTATGCAACCATATATCATAACACATATTTGTGAAGATAATTCATCGAGAAAATTGAATTTGTTAGTGGGTACTATTAATTGGACGGAATGAATGGTTTTGCGTTGTAGCGAAAAGAAAAAATATATATGAAAGAAAAAGAATCAATAAAATGTTTGTGCTTTGTTTCATTCCTACGGTATCTGGATGACAAATTGTATCAGTCGTAATATTCTTGTTACATGTCGAAATGCATTTCACTTTTCCTCCGAACGAATACGGTGATCTGCTTCAAATTTTCGTTGAGAGCCAAAAAAATGCACGTGCTGCGGATAAGCCGTATGAGTAGCGCTTTCAAGATCGTCAACAACCAGGTGGCAATATGTTTTCGTATGTACAGAATACAATACGAACAGAATCATTTCCAGGGAAAACACATCAAGTACAAACTACTCCTCTGTGAAATGAGGAAAATAGTATAAATATGTTGGCATACGCCGAAACATATCCTCATCAAGCAATTGAGCAACCATCAGTAAGTCAATAGGTGGTTGATGTTTGCTTTTATGGTATTACTAAATAACAAATGGAAATTTATCGATGAAACTCTGAGGTCTTGTGGTATCACTTTCGATGAAACGCTTCTGCCCAACAGCGATAAAACTGACAGCCATGAAATTAACATCTAGGTGTCATCATTCCTGAATCATACGTGACTCTCAAGGCTTAGCAACCCTTGCAATATTCTCACAATTTCAATCACTGTCACTGTCCTAATCAAATGAATATATAAATCAAGTAAAACTTACCAATACAATGAACAGATACAAGAGAATGCAATGAAAAACGAATTGCCACAACATTACCTCACAAATGTTAGATAACAATCTTTCAATTCAAACTGGTAAATTAATTGAAATTTCAGTTTTTTTTTGGTTGATTTTTCTCAATTTGTAGGCAAAATTTATGAATACAACAAGTTACTAAGTAATTTGACTCTTCAGTAGTTTACATTACGCAGTATTTTTTTGGGGTGAACTTTTCAGTTTGCCTTTCATTACACTTCAGCAGATTTGCATTGATTCAGTTTCGTTTATTTTTCATAATGTGGAAGGTTATATACCCAAAAAATAGTTAATGGTACCTTTGTATTTGAATAGCACTCACAGTTCAAGTTTTGTTGGACTTATTCAGTTGGTGATTTTTCGTTATTCGAAATGTATGAATAGAATACTCCTTGTATAGTTATGTATTTCTTACGCGAAATTATTCTGTACACAATTCACCTGTATCACTTTCATATTTCAATAATAATCGTGTGATGTGTTTTGCCAGAACCTAGGTATTTAATCCAATTGCACATTGACATGGGTAAAATGTGTCAGAAACAGAATTACGTTCGGGTAAAAAAATATAATCATTCGGTCCAGTTCACAGACAAAACAACTTCCATTAGTAATGTCTGATGGAAGTTATGCGGAACATAAATAAATAACAATATTGCTGGGCATTTATTGGGCACCTGTTCCAATCGAAATTGATTTAATGCATGTCTCACTTCAAAAAATCGTGATGGAAGTATTGGTAAAACATAAATTTTGCATGTTGAAATTATCACTTGTATGTAAATGAATTACATAAACGGAATTAACCATTGAAATTGATTTGTCGCATGTTTTTGTAATTGGTACGGAGAAAGTATTGGCATGATTGAAAGCAACAGGTCAACATTTATGCAAAAGAATCAAAACAGAACGTACCGAGTTAAAAAAGATTTTGTTGTTTTGAATAATCAATTTGTGTTTATATTATGAGCTAGGAGTCACTAACCATACAAAAATCCAGAAAATATTCAATATACATTTAAAAAAATTATAGCCACCATGACAAAAATATCACTTTCACAACTGTCGACAACTGCTTTCTTATTTATTTCATTCAAATTTATTTCAATTAGGTTACATATAATCGAAATAATTGATAATTCGACCCAATATTTTTTCCTTTTCGGAAAATAGAGAATTTGCCTTTTCTGAGATGAATTATTGTATTGACTTCAATAATAAAAATAGTTAGAAGAGTGGGTGATACCGTTCCAATCTTTGAATGGCAGGAATAAATTTATAACGCGTAGGATTTTTTATTTGTTGGTTGTTGCCTTTTCACGAAATGAAATTTAATTTACGAGGAAGACATTTCAAACATAAAATTATCTCATAAACTGTTCAAAAATTCGTTCATTTTGCTCTAATCAGTAGTAACGTCTGTTTTCGGAAAACTTCACTAAGAATTGACTGGCATGCCGCTGGAATTCGTCTTTTGAGTTCTTCAATATCAGAAGGTTGTTTTTTATAAACAACGGATTCAATATTCCCCCAAAGAAAGAAATCAAAGGGTATTAAATCCGGTGATCTCGAAGGCCATTCAACTGCTCTTCTGCCAATCTATCTTACCGAAAATCTCTCGTTTAACCGCTGCCGGATGGAAATGAAATGATGAGGTGAAGTACCGTCCTACTGGAAATCTAACAGATCCTCCTGCAAAAGTTCATTACCCTCTGAATCCATTTGTGTTTCTTGCTCGTAAGTAAGTTAGATGATCGATAGTCTCTTCAAGCATCTCAAGGTACAGATTGCCAGTTAAGTTGACTCCCAGAAATAATGGACCAATAATGGAATTTTCAAGAATACCAGCCAGAACATTGTCTTTTGTGGGTATTATATATGCTCTTTCCGAAAAATATATGGGTTTTCGTCACTGCAATAGCGACAAATTTGTCTATTAACAGTGCAATTCAGAAAAAATGAAAACTCATAGTTGGAACAGATGTTCAACAGAAGATTAGAGATGGCATTGATTCGATGAGACATGATTTCACAAAACTCTATTCTTCTATCATAATCATTCTCGTGGAGCTCTTGAAGAATATGCATTTCATAAGGATGAATTTCATGCATTTCCAATGCTTTTTTTACAGTGTCGCGTGATATTCCCGTCTGTTCTGATAGTGATCGTAAGAAGCTCGTGAGATCTGCAACGATTGTTCCCAAAATTTTAATTTAAGCTGCTTCATTCAGTCTCTCGAGTTATGTCTTTTTTTATTTGTCACTGTACCAGTTTCGTAAAACTCATTCACCAAATCAAGCACAAACTGGTGTCTTGTCTGTCTTGAAATATGTAAACCATTTTAACACTTCAATACACTTATTAAAGTAATCACTAAACAGACCAACAGGTACAACTATTTTCACAATACTACTACATTGTTCTAATTTGCGAACCAATTTTTTGCTTGAAAACAGAAACATTTTACAGAAGAAGTAGCAAAAAAGGACGGCTATCTGTAGGTACACTTTCTGCGATAAGAATTGAAAATTTCGCATTAACTGAACAGAACCTAATGGCTAACATCACCCCTATTCTTACCAGTTCTGGTCAAACCATGCATTTCAGTATAGGCTCAGTGGCTCACTAGAAAATTCTAAAGATTACCTATTGCGGAACCAGGTTTAAGTATCAAAAACTCCTCAGATTTCATTCAACATACAAAAAAACATCATTCTGCAAGAAGGTGAGATTTTAGTTTCCTTTGATATTAGTTTTCTATTTTATAGCGTCCCAATTCCCTTGCAATACCTCAGGGAATGACTAGAGATAAATAATTTCAATGAAAACGAAATTATTGAATTCATTTCCTTCGCTGGTTTGTGTATGAAACAGCACAAACGTGTTGAGTTGAATTTTCTAGTCCACCGTCTTCTGACATTTCCACTCACACATGAAAGGTCCACAAAAGAAAAATGGACAATACAGGAAATAGGGGTTATTAGCGGTTCCTCAGGTGGTATTGTGGAGGATATCATAAAGAAGAAAAAGTTTAGGTCAAGAATGAATGAAACCTCGACTTTTAGAAACGACGGTAAATATATCTCAAGTTTCATACCACCAATACACGAAGAACTTTGGTATGAAGAACTAGGTATGAGGGTGGTATTCAAAACAAGTCACACACTACGGAGTCTGTTAGGAAATTCTAAGGACAGTCGAAAATTCGGAAAAGTCTGGAATTTACGAAATCAAATGTAAGGACTGCCATGCAAAATATTATGGACAGACTAGAAATAAGATATAAGGAACACTTAGCACACCTTAAATATGGAAAAACAGAAAAATCAGCAGTCGCCTATCATATTTTGCAACAAAACAATTCCATAGACTTCAGTTCATTAATATTAGTTAGACAAGTTAACAAAAACAGGCATCTTGATGCCTATGAGAGCTTGAAAATAAGTAAAAATAACAATATTATGAATAACGATAGTGGGCCAATACCAAATAGTTTACTATATAACCTGTTAAAATAATATTTTAGTTTTAAGAATTACTGACCAGTAGATCGGCAACACTGTTAAAATTCACTTTAAGGCAATAAGACGCAGGTAACTAATAGAGGTACCTAAGTTATAAATAAGAAAACATTAATGTTCCTCCTGAAGATGATCACTTGGTGATCGAAACACGTGTCGAAGTTTCGAAAATAACTTTGAATTTTCATATTTATTTTTAGGCCATAACTTCAACCATTTTTAGGTTAATTTTGTACTCTATTCTAGTTTTTTTGCTTACCATTTAACGGAGATATGGTGGGTTCTGCTAGCCTAATAACGTTAAACTGGCATAACCCAACATTTTGTTGAATCATTCTTCGATCGTCCCCTGTTATCGATTTTCTATGTGATATTCATTTCAAATCAGTGGATTCTGCTAACTTTACCGTTAAACTGGCAGAACCAAATGGAAATACTTGTGTCTGAGTTAATCACCCAAATATTCAATTCAAATGAGAAGCAACATATTGTTCAATATCGTGACAGCGAGGCCTAAAACTGGCCTAAAATTATTGCCAGTTCAAAAATTCCAAAAAGTGAAGGATTTCGATTTAGTTCTGCCAGCTCAACGGCAAAAAACAAAACACAGAAAATTGGCGATGGTGCCTGAAAGGGACCCAAATTTTTCAATGTCTATCTTGCCCATAGTGCCAAATGCTTAAAAAATATTTCCGATTTTATCGTGCACGTTTGAGATGGTCGCCCAAATATTCAATTCAATGGAGGAGCAGAAAATTGTTCAATAGCATAATGAAGTGACCTTAATTATTGCATAAAAGATTTTCATTTCTTAATGGAACCCACTAATTTTGTGTTATTAAACAACACATGGAATGTTGGCGATTGGACGTAATAGGAGTCTGAAATGAGCCTCAAAGTCTCAATATATTTCCATCTCTCCCACACTTGAATATTTTTCCAAAACATTATTTCCGCTTCTACCAGGTGTGCCTGTGCTAGGCATTGAAAAATTCAATTCAATCGAGGTGCAAAAAGTTATTTAATATTATAATGAAGGATCCAGACATGAGCCCAAAACGATTGCAGCTTAACTGTAAAGCTAGCAGAACCCACAGAATTTTTTTTCAAAACAACTCATAGGGGCGAAAGTAGCCTAAAATATAACGTAGCCTTTTTTGTGTTAGGGTTCTGCTTAACGTTAAGCTAGCAGAACCCATGATATCTTTGTTGAATGAAGAGCAATAAACTCTGGAATAGAGTACAAAATTAGTCTAAAATTATGGCGTAAAAATAAAAACAAAAATTCAAAGTTCTGACAGCTTAACAGGGGTTTTTAAAACAATGAAAATCAAAGCCTTAATACGTTGAAGGCTTAATGAAACTGTTAGTTAATAACATAAATAAACGTTGGGTAATACCTAAAGATTAATTGTATTTTTGTAATATGTTTAACTGATTAGGAATGTTTCAATATTCAATGGAATGATTTCAAATAAAAATGAGTAAGTAATATTCCAACTTCGTTCACTACTTTATCTCGATAATGTAGCCATAAAAATACAAAACGAAAACAAATTAGAGTAGTGAATTTAAACTTCTTACTTACTTATCACAGAGAACACAAATGGTTAAAATTGATGTTGCTCACAGTGAACCACTTGAAATAAACACTGGAGTACCGCAAAGAACGCTATTGGGACCAGTACCAGTACTGTACATAAACGATATTGGATATGTAAATGAATTGAATTGTCATCTCATTTCATATATCGATGATACGGCTATAATGTTCGAAGGTGAAAATTGGAAAGAAGTCTACAAGAAAGCTGAAATGGGGCTAACTAACATTCAGACTCAGCTTGAATATGAACAAAAGCAAATTTATAACTTTTTCTCTCACTTCCGAAGATCAATATTAGGGTACTGAAAATTTATGAAACTAACTTTGAACAGCTAAACTGTACATGCCCTGAAATAAAAAAAGCGTATTCTTAAAAATATTGGGGAATTATCATGGACCAACATATGAGATGATGTGAACAGATTTCAATCCTTTCAATCAAAAGGAAAGTTGCTGTTTTTTACTCATATTTCAAGCATAGACTAACTGCGAAATCAAATTTGCATTATATCTATTAATAAAAAAACTTCCATATGTAGCGAACTTTATGTGTGACACTGTATATGGCCCTTCTCTGCTTCCGTAATTTCACCACGTTTTGATTATCAACATTCACATTCGTTCGTAATCGTCTTCGAGTGATAACTGTAACTGTTGTAGTTTAGAACCTTTGACTTCGACTTTTCATGATGAAATGAAGGTCCTGTAAAAAATCAGCCCGCTGCAATTTCATCACATACATTAATTATTTATTTTCGAATAAGATTCGCTCGCCTTGGATTACTCTGTATACTTATTTTTGACCTACAATTACATGGCGCTTCACGAGCTGCTTTTACTGAACAGATAATAGACTACTGTCCTAAAGAATCTGGGCTGATTTTAAAAAAATGTCGACCTCATTGGACGGAACATTCAGACAAAGCCGTTCATTTGCTCTCCTTGATCGTTACTGTAGTTTGCCCAATAATTTTCAGAACTGTCGACATTTGGGCCACCTCGAAAGGAGAACGGGCACACGTTAGGTCGGCCGATAAGCTCAATTTCCGATCGACATTAACCAGTGGCGTAGTCGAAAATTATTCATGGGTGAGCAAAATCAGTCCTTCATTTTGTCGTGGTTGAACAACCCTTGGGAAGATCGAGATAATCTGAGTTGGACTAAAGACACCAACTTGATTGGTGAATTGCGCGTCGAGAAGAGTATTGCAGTTCTGGTGTTTGGGAACAGTGCTTGTTTTCGATTTATTCTACGCTTGAGGTTTCACTTCTATCTTTCATTCAAGGTAGATACATGGATACATTAATTGTTTCCCATTAGGGATGTCTCACTTAGAAAAAATTACTAAGGTAGATATCTTAGCCGGACAGATGCAAAAGGCTGTCATTCTTGGCTCACTGCGATTGCTCAGGGCACATGATTCTCGGACCCAATGATCACTTACCTCACGGATTGGAGAGTGGTCGTTGGTTGATAATGCTGGCGCGCCTTCGAATTTATCGGGGCTTCGGGGATAGGGTCTGACCAACGGAAACTTAGGTTTAAAAAAATAATATTATTACTTCATTTTTAGTGACATGCAGAAACATGTATAGAATTTCTCATAGAATAGTAGCCAATTAATTAAAAAATTGAACTAAAACTAATACAAACGAAAACTCTTCTAAGGAGTAAAATCCACCTTTTAACAGTTAGGTACTTTTTAAGACATTGTTTGAATGCTTTCAATGTTACACATGATTTAATTTCGGCCGGAAGTTTATTGAACAACCTTTACCCAGTCACAATGGGTGACCTATATGAAAAATTAGTCTTTGAAACTGGCACATATAAGTCATTTAGCTGTCTTGTATTGATAGTGTGAATTTGCTCAATAGTTTTAAAAGAGTTTAAATTACATAATACAAAAACACACACACACTTCAAATATGTACAAACACGGCAAGGTTAAAATTTAATGAATTTTAAAAAACTATCTACAACTAGAGATACGAGAGACACCTGCGATACAACGAATCAACTTTTTCTGCGATATAAACACATCATTAAAAGACGTGGAAGACCCTCATAAACATATTCCGTATCTTAGTCGGGAATCGACATATGTATAATATAACATTATCAGTTGTTTCTCCGTCAAAATTGATCTCGTGTTTCTGAATAAATAGCTGACAGAGTTAACTTTCGAAATTACTGACCCATAGTGTCTCCTCCACTCAAGACACTTATCGATGTGCAGGACCAGAAACCTGAATGCATCGATAAGCCTAAGTTCCTAACGATTTCGGGTGATGTTCATTTTTTTCTACGACTGTTCTTTAAGGCTGTTGAGTGATATTAGACTTCTTGTCTGTGAAATCGATCATGCACTGCGTGCTTTTGAATCGAGTTTTAACAGCACGTCTAGTCTGACCAACAACTTTTTTTCACACTCCTCACAGAATATTTCATGAGTCCTATACTTTTAGTTTTCACTATCATGTCTTTAAGAGTCTTCCATTATTGGAAAAATGTAATCTATAACAATTTATTGGTTTATGATGATCTAGAGGAGTACGTTGAACAAAAAATAATGAAAAAAAATCTGGCTAAGATAAACTCCTCGAAAGGAGTTGACGTACTCCCAAACAAGGCATTTTTATTCCTCATGTTCGACATATACTTCTCCAAAAAATTAACGCACCATATTGAAATTTCAAAATATCTTGTTGACGTTAATAAAAACTCTTACTACAATGTTATATTTGGTAAACTTCTCTTATATGCTATTTGTGAATGCGATATGTTTCGACTGTGGTTCAGTGCTTTAGTTTTTATTCGCAAAAATATAAAAAAGCACGAAATGTAACTATTGAGTTCGCAAATCTGAACGAGTTCAAGACGTGTACTTATTCGGTTACTGTTTACTTGTGAAGGATTCTTAATTATGTTTATTATGAAGCGTCAATCACGTAATTTAACCCGTGATGGATGTGCCCAAGCAGTAACATTTTTGGAAGAAGGCTGGAGTTGCCGACGAATTGGTCTTCGATTCACTGTATTCTATACATCCATCACACGGATCTTGCAAAGATTTCGTGAAACAGGCGACTATGCTCGCAGGCCAGGGCAAGGACAAAATCGAGTAACTATCCCTATTCAGGATTTATACTTCGACAACAGTTTGCCGCACATTGAAGTCTACAAATTCAGTTTCAAAACGTGCATGCTGTACAAATCAATACGTAAACTGTTCGCCAGCGACTCAGGGAATACAACATAACACCTAGGATTGCTTCCCGGAGTCCTCTATTTACTATTTATTACGTAGTATCTGCCTTCGATGCAGTCCATCGTTTTGCCAGGGAACACGTTAATTGGTTAGAGGCTGACTGGGAACGAGTGTTATTCACCGATGAGTAAAGATTTTGTTTACACAATAACGACAGACGTGTTCGTGTATTACGACGTCCCAATGAACGATATGCTCAATGTAACTTTTACAAACCACATTATTTGGTGGAGGTTTCGTTATGGTGTGGGGAGGTATTTCTTTGACCGCACGTACGGACCTCGTGGTCATACACAATGGGTCCGTTACAGCTGAAAGGTTCATAATGGATATCTTGGAGCAACACGTAGTACCATTCGCCTTCTATATCGGCAAAAATTTCTCAGAAATGCTTGACAACGTCAGACCCCATGTTGCACAGATAGTCAAAAATGACCTCGAAGTGGTTGAAATTAACATCATGGCATGACCAGCACGTAGTCCGGATTTAAATCCAATAGATATCTGCGATATCCTTGGTAGGCGATTGAGAGAGCACCCGATCCAACCAAACAACCTGCAGGAATTGGGGGAGATACTGATTCAGGTTTGGAGAAGACTGGACCAGATTGAAATAAGGCACATAATTTTAAGTAAGGGCCGATGATATGATGCTGTTATACGTGGTAGGGGTGGAAAGACGTTATTGACACTTTTCTGTATATTTTCGTCAACTTTTATTTGTAATTTACTTTTTTTTCTATGTTACATCAATCCTTGATTTGATACAATACTATAATTACGAATACTGTGTAGGTTAACTCTCAAGATGTTTCCTTTTTTATGGTGAATATTTCTATATATTTTTGTTATTCCTAAGTGATGTTGAATATGTCTTCAATGCAAACCTTAGGATTGGTTCCCAGTTGTTTTCAGTTGATTTACCTTAACCAACTTTCGAAGGACATATCGTGTAAAACACGTTATCTTACATTTAATTGATAGCAGTGTAATCTGCGAAGGTCTCGTTTGGATACTGTAATTAGAATTCAGCTTCACTCTTATTTTTAAAAGCTTATAGGTTTTGAAACCCAAAATGCAAACTTATCAAATTTAGAAAATTCAACCCAGTTCTAGTGTTTGTTTTGTTAGAGTATATGCAAAAATGCTTATAAAAGAACGAAATATTACTTATAAACATCGCCTGGTGTTTCAGAGATATTACGAAAAAATATTAATCAATTTGCAATAAAAATCAAATAGAGCGGTCGAGCAACGATCTCCATATTTGGACACTGGTTTTGATCGCGTTTAGGACAGCAACCCTTGACAATGATTTTAACTATCAGATTATTAGCACCTAGATTTCTAAATGGGGGTCCGCGGAACCCTGGGGTTCCGTAGAAAATATTCAAATTACTATGTGAACACTTTAGTTACCGAAATAACCGCTAGGGTTCCGTCAAAAAATGTATGCTCAATTAGGGTTCCATGGCCAAATGAAATTGGGAACCCCTGCATAACCCTGAACACTGAAACCTTGTTCAAAATTTCCTAATTACTCTATAACTGTATACAAATTGATTTTATGTATTTCAGTTGTCAATAGTTTCTTAATGATTTCAAAATATTTTCCTAAACACTCAATTATAGAAAATTTTACTTAATTGTCACTAGAAAACACTCAGTTCATTTTTATATCCTACAGTTATTTTCGGAGAAAATTTCTACAAATAAAAACAAGGTCTCACTATGGTGAATTGTCTATCAGCACTATGTTGCGTTATAGTCACATCTGAACTACATAACGTTTGCATTCCCAAATCGCTTGTCCTTTGAATTGACATTTTTAAACGATTTGTGGCCTATACACAAAAGAATAGATGAACACGAAAAATATTGTGATAATTTTTGGCCCAAGATTAAAATATACAGTAAATTTTCAAAATTAAAATGATTTTTCATGAGTATCTTAATAATTAGAAATGAAAACAACATTGTCAACACAGACCGATAGGTATCTAAAACCATAATTTTACAACATGAAAAATATTCAACAACCTTATTTATTTTTATTTTATTACCATGCTTTCACGTTTATGTTTTGATTCTATTTATCACATTCATTTTTAGTATCCCGAAAATGGCCCAATAAAAGGTCGAAACGTCGTAATTGGAATCATTTGATTTCCTCTATTTTTTTTCTGAACTCTTCCAATTAAAAGTACCATACATTTTGAAACATAATATAGGGTTATAAACATTATTGAAAAAACGGACAATTTTTATCTCGGTTTTAAAGAACCAACTGTAGGAAAATCCAATGAACGGGCTTGTTCCCGTCACTCTTTCCGGCACCAATCCGTATTGTTTGTTTCGTTTGTTGATTTATACGCTGTGGTACTCAACCGCAAGCCGTGAATAAACTAGGCTATCGCAGGAAACGAATGAAAAGCGTGTTGATGTGATTATGAGGACAATTTTTTTACTAGACATTGCGCGATAACTGCTTGTGTGAAAAATCAACATTTTTTTGAACGCTCACATGTATAGGGTGTTTTTGAAGGTCTTTTGAACTACAGAGCGCTAAAATTTCAAGAAAAAAATCTATTTTTGTAATAACTTTAGTATGACTAGCCAACAACTTCAATAATGATAATAATAATAACGTTTATTTGACAAGAAACAGGTCAGCCAACGTTTATAAATAAATGATAGTCGGATATTTCACAAAACAGTCGTGTTGTTGAAATAGCAACTTAGAACTTACAGAGTAGAAGAATATAGTCACAAAAATATTAAAAACAGACATAGTACAAATAATATAAAAATTATAATAAAAAATGGAAGTATCAACAAGAGAGTTATAAACACCAAAAGATATTTATTTACATTGTATATACATATATACAATATACATATATACATATATACATATATACACATATATACATATATATTATTTTTTGGATTAATTACATTTTTCACAGTAGTTCTAGTGCCAATAAGTAATTTTTTAACGAAAGTTCGAACTTTTTCAAAGATTCTAGAGTTGAAATATTTTGTGGTAACAACAGCTCTTGGCTGTTGCTCTAGACTTGACATGTTTTTCGATTGCGTTATTCCAAAAAATATGGGTGACATACGATAGAAGGTTGCCCGTTGATCTTTGTTTCCGAAAGTCATATTGATGATCGCTCAAGATGTTGAAGCCTTCCAAATATTCAAGGATATGGTGGTTTACGGCTTCCTCCATAA
>WOGR01005068.1:0-14133 GCA_015342045.1 Leptinotarsa lineolata | reverse complement strand
AAAAAAAAATGACCGTGACGTCATTACTCGAACGTAATTCACCCTGTATATTAGATTATTATTTAAAAATACGGTAATTTAACATCAAAAATCGACGTGTTTCAGGATTATTTCATAAAATGACCTGTTTAGCTAAAAATGAATTTGTTCCATACTTTACGGACACAGTGTAGGTTTGTTTCAGAAACTGTACGAGTGCTGAACTTGAAGCGCAGAAGACTGGAGAGGTGAAATTACTGCTAGATCCCTTAATTAAATTGACATTAGTTATACCAATCATTAAACTCTTGAGGAAACCCAAGAGATAGTGGAAAAACTTGGTAAATCCTAAGTCATTTAGCCATTAAATCATTAAGTCAACATGAGTTCAATGAGTATATACTGAATTTATTCATATTTTTTTTCATATTATAATTTCATATCATATCAAACAATTGATTTGGTTTCCAGGTAGTGGAAAATGCGACCAAAATTTATAAAGGTACGAATCCCGAAGTTGATTCCTACTCAGCATTCTGGGACAATTCCAAATTGACAGATACAAAACTAGCATATCAACTGAAGATGCGGAACATCACCGATGTGTACGTCTGTGGAGTGGCGTACGACGTTTGTGTCGGTAAGTTAATCTTCTGATATATGATATTCGAAGACTATTCAATCGAGCTAAAGAGTCTGGTAAGTAGGAGCTTTATAAGATAACCCTAAAGACATATAACAAGAAAATTGGAAAGGCAAAACGGGAGTCTTGGAGGAAGTTTTGTGAGAGTATCTCTGATGTACCTCGCAGCACAAGATTCTCTCTAGAGAGCCGACTGCTGTAATTGTGTCGCTGAAACGATCCGATGGAACATTTTCGACCTCTAGAAAAGAAACCTTAGAGCTTTTGATAGGAAACCACTTTCCTGGAAGTCAGACTCTCGATAACAACAGACTTCCACTTTTTGAGGGCGCCAAACGCCCAAAGAAGAGCGATTGGGAGTTCGTCAAGAAGGTTATCCCAGCACCGGCAGAAGATGGTATATTTTCAGCTCTTCTGCAAACGGACATTCTCATAAAATTGTATAGAGCTAGTCTGGCGTGGAAATACATCCATCCAGTTGGTTAGTAGCAAGGGTGGTATATATACCTGAAGTGGGTCGAAAAGACCCACACCCCAAATCGGTACGAACAATTAGCCTTACATCCTTCCTGTTGAAAGGACTTGAGAGGATACTGGACGGACACATCAGAAAGGTTGCATTATATGTAGCCACTCTAAATAACCACCAGAATGCATATCAAACCGGCAAATTGACAGATTTAGCATTGAACAACCTTATAAAGAAAATTACCTAATCCCTCGACACCAAAGAGATTGTGTTTGCTGCATTTCTCGATATAGGGTGGCTTGATAATACACTAACTAAATCTATAGGATCAGCCCTGGCTGGAAAAGGCCTTGAATAGCCCATAACTGGATGGATCTATGCCATGCTGGTAAATAGAACCGCAACTACGACTCTTCAAGACGAGGTCATCAGGTTCAGGGTCACTAGAACAATTTTAGAACAATTTAGAACAACTGTCAACTACGAACGGCCGAGTAGAGAGGACTGGATCCTCCGCGAGAGGGAAATATTAAGAGCAGATAGTTGTTGGTTCACAGATGAATCCTCTGTATGTAGATGTCCTGGATTTTATCCTAACCCGTCTATGGTTTGCAATTCATACCAATTTTGTAGAATTTTTAATCATTTCAGATGGACTTACGTTGTTGATGCTTCCAAACTGATAGTGCGAAATTCCACTGATAGGATTCGAAATATGTTTGCATACTGTTCTAGACATCAGTCTTTATGGAAAAGTATGAGTATCTTCTGAAGAACTATAAAATTATAGAAATGTGTTCTTAATTATAACATTGATTTCGTTGTTTCAGGCGCAACCGCAATCGATGCCATCTCCAGTGGCTTCCGTACCATCTTACTTGATGACTGCTGCAGAGGAGTGGATTTGCTAGATATCGAAAAGACGAAGAATACTGTGATAAAGAACCATGGAGTAGTGGTCAACTCGAATCGTGTTAAGATTATGGTCGAGGGTAATGACCGAAGACCAGAGCTTGGATATAAATTAGCATTAAATCTGAAAGAACAAAAACAGAATTCCGTTTAGGAATGTGTAACAGTACTTAAATGATTCAGAGCAGTGTCTGACTATTGGCATTTGTTTATAGTTTTGTGATAATTCATGGAATTCGAAATTAAGTTCCAGATATGTACTTATAGAGTAAGCGTTTATTAGATTGTTATGTGATTGAATTTACATTCGCTCCTATTGCTTCCTCCCTCTTCAATTTCTAGAAATAATAGAGTAGGTGTACAGGATCCACTGTTATCACAAGTTTATCTATTCAATACATAAAATAGACACTGTGAGTAAGATCGAAGGCTAATGATATCCCAATCTGTTGATGAAATGATTGTATTCAAATCAATATTACCTGTTCGATAGCAGTATTATGATAAATAATGATATTCAACTGTCGATGACGTCTTGATTATAACTTGAAATTTCATAGACAACAGAATAGTGCATGGCGTTTGATCTCACAGAATACTTGTTTTGGAATAAGATTTCTGATTTGTTCTGCTCAATAATTGAATTATTGAGTAGATACATTTTGAAAAGTTAGAAATAAACTTGGAATAATATATTATTTCGATGGAAATTTATTTTATAAAGTAAACTGATGTTGAATGGGTAATGATATTCTGATAGGAGAATTTAAGAGAAACATTGTTGATGTCTAATATCTCCCTTCTCATCTTAACCTTTGAAGGGGTCAAGATATAAGATACTTGCCTATGACGAATATTAATTTTTCAGAATTATTTGTAAATACACCCACGACACAGAGCTCCTTTTTTCTAGAACCTGTTATTGAAGAAAAAGTACTTGCGGCAGTGAAATCTTTGAAGGACACCCGTGCCACAGATATCTTTGGAATAAATACAAAAATTTAAAAAAATAACATAGATTTGATAGTGGTTAAATTGACAAATCTATTTAATAACTGTATTAGTGCAGAAATTTTCAAACTTAGTAAAGTTATCCCAATACACAAAACTGGTGATTTTGATCTTCCAGATAATTCCAGACCTATTTCTCTCATTCCTTGCTTAGGAAAAATATTCGAGACAATTTGTTTATCCATGTACTTTGAGAAATTCAAATTGCTCCATGAAAACCATTTTAGATTTCTGAAAACACCTCCACCATGAAAGCTATAGCCAAAGCAGTTGAAAACATAGTAGAAGGATTTGAAGACGGTAGAAAATCTACACTGACTCTATTTGACTTAACAAAAGCATTCGATTGCGTAAATCATGATTTGCTATTAGAAAAATTGAATCTATACGGCGAAAGAGGTATAGCCCTAGATCCTTTTGACTCTTATCTTAAAGGTAGAAGACAGTCAGTGTACTTCACGTGGTATCACGTCAGAAACAGTAGCAATGAAATATGGGGTACCGCAGGGCTCTGTGCTGGGGCCCCTCCTATTTATCATTTACGTGAATGACTTATTTTATCATGTAGTAGATTCAACCTGTTCGCAGATGACACCACTATCTTTCATAAAAATATAAACGAAAAAATAATAAATGAAGCTACTGAAAAAAATGCCGAATGTTGGTTTGCAGCAAACAATTTGAAACTCAACGTTAGCAAAACAAATCATATGACATTTTCTTCACAGGCAACAAGTACCAATGAACCTACAAAACTTTTAAGAATTTTTCTAGATTCCTCTCTGAATTTGACGTTTCACATCGAGAAACTCTGTTCCAAACTTTAAAGCTCCTCTTTTATTCTGAGACAACTGAAAAATATAATAAGTTCTGACACACTAATCAATATCTACTATGCTTTTTTTCACTCTCATATTTCCGTTGGTGTAATTTTATGGAGTAATGCACCCGACTCTGTCAAAGTATTTAGGCTTCAAAAAAAGCCATCCGAATTATTGCTAATGTTACCTTCGGAGACTATTGCAAACCTTTATTCCAGAAATTCAAAGTCATGACACTACCTGCTCTTTATATTTTCTACCAAGTACTAGAAATTCATAGTAGAAAAAATATACTAAGTATAAATTCAAACTTTCATGAATATAATACCCGCGGTGCTGTGTATCTCAAACCACAGAGATTTAGATTAAATAAATCTGCTAATAACTCTATGCATATTGCTCTCTACAATAAATTACCATCCAGTTGGAAGATTCTAGATAAGATTTGCTTGAAAAAAAAAATTCAAAAGATTTCTTTCAGAAAATGGGTTCTATTCAATTCGTGAGTATATGGACACACCTGTCACGGATACACATAGTTGTAGTAATATCTGAAATAGTAGGAGTACTAGTTACGCTATGTTATTGATTTCATGTGGAGTTTAGATCTACAGAACCTTACAAATGTACATCTTTTTGGACCTGCTACAAATATACATTGTATTTACGTAGTTAATAAAGTTATCTATCTATCTATCAGATAGATATCTATATCTCAGATAGATATCTATCACGGTAGATTAACGTATTGGATAGTTCAGAAGCCATCCCGAAAATTTATAATAAATACCTGAACCGGAGTCAAACTGAACAAAAGAAATCGAAGGTTTGTTATTGTATCTACAATGAATGTAGATAATTTGAAGAAAATTAATTTCACTTATAATCGATTATGTCCTACTGTTCTATGAATCATTTGAAACATCCCTAATTTCCCTAATAACACCACATTTACTGACGCCAGTTTTTTGTTAGGCGCCTTGAGACCTGGAGGTTCAATTTTGTTAGACAGCTGAGTCACACGCGACTTTTCATGGCACTGCGTGCTAAAACTTCTGAGTAACTATTTGATCTCTTTTCGTTTATTGTGTTATATTAGTTCCAGGAAGTGAAATTAATGACTTCAATTGCTGAAACCTGCCACATCAATCATTAAAGTATTCATTTCGGTTGGTATAATGAGTTGAATGTGTGTACTAACTATTATAGAGGGAATGAAACATTAGCATCTCATTACTAGAAATCTCAAGGATGATGTCTATATATCGAAGTCAATGTTGTCAAATCACATTTGAAAATTAGAAAGTGATCGTTTAATTATCTTGAATGAAACTGAGAACTTAATGTGACAAATTTAACATATACGTTGAAATTCATGTAACTAATGAATGAGGGTTTTGTCTGTTTTGTGAAGACGAGAAGGCAGTTACAATTAGTCTGTGAAAATATAGGGTTTTCCAATAAAGACTTCCGAACTTTGACAATTGATAACGGCCATCTTTTTGAAGGTACATCTGTCAAATTATCACAGGCCAACAAAAAAAATGTTTTTGAAAACTTTGTTTACTTTATAGCTGGTTTTTATAGATTTTTGTGCGCTGAATCCAAATCTGGTCTTAGTTTTTTTGTATCACCCATAGTTTTTGAGAAATTGACTTTTTTTATATAATTTAAAATCTGTACGATATATGATAAAATTAATGAACCACTATGTTGAATCACTATCATGGTTTTTATTTACAGTAGGTTACTTGAAAAATTTCAGTGTTGTAATGTAGGTTTCACTAGTCAGATGGAATTGGTTCATACTTCCTTTCTCTGTTTTCTTTGAAGTTTATTGTGTAGCTTTTCCTGCGATGAATCGCTTGTTGAGCTTCATGGTGAAGTGACCAACAGTAGTCTCCCATTATGTTGATGTTCCAGCGGCCCTGGTAACGTTTTTCCATCAAATCAATATCTTGGTGAAAACGCTCACCCTGCTCCTCACTAACATCTCCCAAATTTTCCGGGAAGTAATCAAGATGACTGTTCGAGAAGTGGACTTTCAGGCTTCTCAAACATCCTAGTTTCTTATAATTCTTCAACATGTTAGCTACAATGATACCATATTCTTGGTATTTTGCATTTCCTAAGAATTTTATAACATTTTGCTTGAATGATACCCATACTTCTTCCTCATGTATGGTCATTGTGGTTTCAAAGTTTACGTCAAACATCATTTTTCGAATGTCGGGTCCTACATAGACGCCTCCTTCAAGTTTAGCCTCTGAAAGGTTTGGAAATTTCTGACAGAGATACTTGAAACAAGGTCCATCTTTAGGCAATGCCTTAACAAACTGTTACATGAGGCCTAACTTTATATGTAGAGGTGGTAAGAGAATGTTTCTAGGATCTACAAGGTTTTTGCGAAGAATGTTCTTCTCGCCGGGTTTGAAAGATTTCCCTCACAGGCTAGTTCTTTCTGCACCAATGTTGATCCCTTGCTCTACTGTCCTATTCACACAAAAAACATGGAAATTTGGTAAAACCGCCTAGCTGACAAAGAAGCATGCATGTTACTTTCAAGTTAACACATATCCAACCATGAACCGAACAGTCAATTTTATTCAATACTATTTCTAGGTTTTCATAGGTCCCTTTCATATATACAGAATGGCCAACAGATATAGTTGCATGAGTGTTTCTATTGTGTAATAAAACAACTTTCAAACTAGTTTTGGAAGAATCAATAAACACCAAACTCTTTGATCAGACGTGGAATGTCTGAGCAGTACACTAAATCACATTCTTTTTCAAAAAATGTTGAAAATTGCTGCTCTCTCTTCCTATACACATATATGCTAGTTCCAACTATCAACAAGTTTTTTTCTTTTAGTCTAGAACCAAACAATTCAGCTTTTTCTTTTGTTAACCCAAGATCCCTAACTAAGTCGTTAAGCTCAATCTGAGTAAACAATTTAGGCTCTATATTTGCTGTGGCACATTGGAACTCTTCATCATCTTGCTCATCTTTATCTGAAAGTACATCAGAAAACATTTCAGTTTGAACAGAATTCAAATCATCTGGAGGTTCTGGGACCGGCAAATCTACATTGTACCCTACTGGTCGGATGGCGGAAATTAGGTTAGGGTAGCTTATTACCTTCTTGTTTTTCGATTTATGGCCAGTAATATCAATACTACAAAAGTAGCAATCATCAGTGTGGTTTCTACGTTCCCTCCATACCATAGGAACAGCATACTTAAAGGCTTTTTTCTCCTTTTTTGACCATTTTCTAAGATCTTCAACACAAACATAACATACCTTATGCGGGGCCCAAGATTTATCATGATCACCAAGTTTGATTCCAAAATATAAGAAATAAACCTTTTTCACAAAGTTTGTAATGTTTCTTTGATGGTTTTCAATAACAAACTCAGCACAAATATAACAAAAACTGTCTTCAGAGTTCTTACAACTGCGATTAGACATTTTAATGAGCACATGTACTAGAAACTAGAAAGTAAGGTTGCGTTGACAGTAAACAAAACATCGGCTGTGAACAGAACAATATAATTCCCCTTTTTCTGGACAGTAAATATGTTTCAGCAGTGCTGCCAACCCTTGTACATAAATAAATCAAAAAATTCAATATATTCATGTGTAAATGTGAAAAAATGGTAGGTAATATGGCTTAATAAGTGTTATATTTGGATTTAGCACCCTAAAAAAAAAATAAGGTGTTTTAAGTAAAAAAGTTTCTTCATCGTTGGCCTGCATTATCGTTATTATTATACTTACTATAGCAACTGGGACATTTTTTGTTCCATTTCTGCAAATCACCGTATAAGGCTCATATTCGTATCTTTTATTTAATCTGGCGTCGTTGGTATAATTGTAACAGTAAAACCCTGCAAAATAGTTCCACAGGTCGTATTCGTATAACGACTCACGAAGACGGCATTGTCTTGGAGCAACCTGCAACAAACGAAGGGAAAATGATTGGGAAAAGTAAGACTAAAGAAGTGGAGGGGCAGTCCATTCTGAACCGTCAGTTTTGAGAAGCTTTCTAATCTCCAAAGGGGTTTCCAGACATGAAACGCACATTTCAGGTGGTCCGCATGGAAGGAAATTTGAAAGGGTTAGATCAGGTGATCTTGCAGGTTGATACAAATATTTACCAAGTGGCTTGGTAATAGGTGGAATCATGTTTTCGCATGAGCTTAAAAACAGTTTATGTAATGACATCTTTGTACTGGAAGTTACGAGATAACTTCGTGAGGGTTAAGTAACTTGTTGAAAACCCTCACAAATAGATTTTCAGGTGCAATGGATTTATAAATGAGCAAATTGATAAATATAATCATTGTGGTTATATCATTTACTCCATTTTTACAAAATTTCACTCCGTGGTATGTTGCAACATTGCTGTATGGGGATTAGCCACTGAAATTGACAGAATATTTGTAAAACAAAAGGCACTGTTGGGGTTAATTTCCAACCTTGACTACAGAACGTGATGTAGAGGAGCATTTCAAGAGAAAAAAAAATTGAACTATGCAAGCATATGCATTTTAAAATTCTTGGCATACATTCGTTGGTCTCGTTAGTGTAGAGGTTAGCACATACGCTTCTCAAGTGGAAGACCGGGGTTCGATTCTCCGCCGGGCCACCATGCTGGGTAATCGCACGTTAAAAAGTAAGGCCCCGTTAATCCATTGCTCGCACAAGTTTCGATTTCTGAGGGTTGACCTTCGTCAGCTGGTTAACGGAACGAACAATTTCAGAACAATTTTTTTAGAACAATTCATGACCTACCATCGGAGGTACATAAGTATTATACTAGGAAAAACAATTTGCTCACAACTTGAAAACATGTCTATACAAAATATGAAAAAAGTCTCCTATGTTTGTTGGAACGAGTATTTATAATAAATTGCCAAACAGTATAAAGACACTGCCACCAATTGCATTTAAACAAAAACTCAAATCATTTTTATCGACAATTTGCTTCCGAACACTAGGCAAATTTTATTGAAGTTGTAAATATTTCATATTTTTTACAATATTCTTCATTTTATTTTGATATGTACTGACTATTAACTTGTCTAACTGGTTGTCGTTTATCTGAAGCTATGATCTTTATGTATATGTGTATATGTATGTATATATACAGTGTGTAAACGCTAAATGCCACCCCAATCATCAACCCCCTTCGAATGACAGGTACAACCCCCCAATTTTTTAAATGAGAAGAATAAGCTTGTGATGAATCGTTTGAAAGATCTCTTCATTTTCTATTCAAAAATGTTATCGCTTTCAGGTTTATTGCAACGATTAGGATAAAATAAATTAAAATCATGTGCTTAACGAAATTCGATAGAATAGACTCAAAAACTAAAATGTAATGCAAAAAGTAATGAAATGTAATATATGAAAAAGAACCCCATAAAAAAATCTAATGATGAAATATCAGGTGATGGCGCTGGCCATTCAATCAATCCTCGCCTCCCTATCCACCGATTGAGAAATGTTGTATAAAGGTATTGCCGGACTTTAACTTGGTAATGTGGTGGTGCTCCATCCTGCTGAAACCATATCGTATTCACTGTTACTTGAGGGTTTCCTTGATCAGGATATGAATTTGCTAAACTTGGAATAACATCATTTTGAAGCAGTACCAAATAATTATCGTCATTCAAGTTGCCCTCAATAAAAAAGGGACCAATGATATGGTTTTTTACAATCCCTGTCCAAACATTAACCTATTGAGGATATTGCGTGTGTTCTTCTCTTATTCAGTGAAGATTTTCCTTTTCCAGTAGCGGAAATTTTGCCGATTAGCATGACCGTTAAGAGAAAAAGTACACCCATCAGAAAACATAACGTCTTCTAATTGGATATTTTTATCCAACATGTCCATCATTTGCTCACAAAAATAAGTTCTTTCATCAAAATCGACTTCCATGAGCTCCTGAGTCCGTATAATTTTATAGGGATTCATATTATTTCCTTTTAATATGTTTACTATCAATGTATGGCTAACATTGAATATAGTGGATGCCTGTCTACTCGATGTATGTGGGTTTTCCTCCAACATAAGCATCACATTTAATTTGAGTTCACCACTCATTGCATTGGCATTTGCTTTTTAATCTGCCCCTCATGACTAAACCTGCGAAACTGCTTCTCTATTTTGCTTATTGTTCCTTGAGATATGGGCGGTAAATTAGGAAATTTCTTATGAAATAGGCGAGCTACTTCCTGTTGTGTTCGGGTTTTATCTCCGTAACCAATCATTTGTTGATCTGTTGATTTATGCATTTCCGTTAATCTAACCATTTGTCAGACTTGAAGTTAACGAACTTTAAACTTAAATCAAAATACTGACAACTAATGTTGCAAAATACGAAACAATTTGACAAGGCGTTTCAAACTAACTTTGTCACGGAAATTATTTACCGTTTTTTAAAGCATACCATATAAAAAAAACATGCTATCGTTTTTGCTTACTTTCTTATTATCAATACCTCAACATGAAATATATTTTGAGTATATTGCAATAAGTTTTGAGTGTATTTTATCGAATTTCGGTAACCACATGATTTTAATTTATTTTATCTCAACTGTTGCAATAAACTCGAAAGCGATAACATTTTTGAATGGAGAATGAATATATCAAACGATATATAACAAGCCTAGACTTCTCATTTGAAAAATTGGTGGTTGTACTTGTCATTCGACGGGGTTGTAAGGCAGGGGTAGCATTTTTCCGTTGAAGTATGTCAAATTATGATTTAAATTTGACGTGTTTCGGAATTTTTTAAAAATAAGTACAGTAACCGAAATAATAATTTTTTTTCTATTGGCTTCTACACACTCTATGTAATGTAGCACAAAGGATAAATGCTGGGGCGTCAAGGGTGAGTGTCGTAAGTCACATCTTCTCGACCTTCTGAGAGAAGCTGTACCACTTGTAAACATTTTTCTGTCTCAGAGTACAATCACCATATGCCACTGTCAACATCCACCATGTTTTTGAGCAAATGATTCCATTGTTTACACAACATTTGATGCAAATTCTCTGATCTATTTTTTTCAATAGCAGAAAATCGCCGAACACGCAAAACACTTCTTACTTTTATATCTCTCACTAACAAACTGAACATGCTAAACAGCCTAAACTGTGAACATATTTTCGAGACAAGTGTAACAATTTAAAAAAAAATAAAAAACTTGCTGATCGAATGTACCTAACCGGCGAACCGCCTCTTTCGTTCACCAGTTAGGTGTTTTTTTGGAAACGATACAGGTATCATGATTTATGCAGATATTGATAAGTTTAAAGTGAACTCTCGGACGACGCAACTTCAACGGATTTATTGGTGAAATGAATCTGGATCAATTTTCAAATCAAGTTTGAAAACTGAAATTTTCGAGTCGCGTTCCTAAACCTAAATAGTTTTTCTATTGAATAAATTGTACTTACATCTGCAGAGCACTTGTCTTCTGGATCTGCCTGGAACAAAACAAAACGTATTTGATTATTGTACAAATTGTAGGTTGTATGATGGAATGCATCGAAAGTTTTGAAGTTTGTGATGGGTTTCTTGGTATTTCAAGTCAATTTCACTCTGGTAGCACCTCTTTGATACTTCCTATAGAGTCTATTTTTGCAATTTCAGGTGAAAAATCATAAAGTCGCCTGTGAGAATATTTACAATGAATTCCATTTTCATTTTGAACCTTCTTCAATTTACAAGAAATAAAAGTACCAAAATAGAAAACTGGTATTTTCTTCGTAACGATTATTGAAATCTAATGAGAATTTCCATCAATCATCCATACTAATATTATAAATGTGAAAGTTTCTGAGGTCATAATATAACGATAAGTATCAACTAAGTCGGAAAAATTCTTGCTTCCCGAGAGCTATCTTGGCGTGCACTGCCTACACCGTTGGAATTACATGAAGATAATGGACAGTGGTTTATTGTACAATTTAATGTCCATAAGCTTGAAACATGATTTAGATACAATTAATCTGTGTGTTGGCACTTCCAACTGTAGGAAATTTCTAGTACTATAGTTCTCATCACCATTAAGAGTAAGGAAACTGGTCATATGCGATTTTACATATTTTAATATCTCATAAATGTATATACTTGTAACAGTCAATATTCTGAGATTTTGGAAGATGAATTTGCAACTTGTTCTTCTTGTAACTCCTGGTTCTTTTTTGAATCTTGAGTATTCTGAAACAATCACTAAATAGATGCTCCCCAAGCTATAATATCATAGGAAATGTTACAATGAAAGTATGCATGGTAGTACATTAATAAGAGTGTTCTATTTACATTCCAGCGTAGTTGTTGAATACAGTAAGATATTGAGGATATCTTTTTACAAATCTTATCAATATGCTTGTTCCATTTGAGATTTTCTGTTATCTTCAAATCCAAAAATTTTGTCTCCTCTTGTTGTTGAATTGATCCATTAATTGACTTTACTGGTAAACTGTGATCTGGAGTGGTTCTTGAATGATTGAAACGTAAAAGCACAGTTTTCCTTTCATTCAACAAGAGACCATTGTCTGAGAACCACTTTTGGGTTCTTTTTATTTCATCAGATGCTTTATTAACTGTGTCTTTAACATTTTCCTGAGTTATCAATAAAGATGTGTCGTCAGCATACATAACGAAGTGATCACTGTAAAAATCATTTACATATATTATATATAAGAGTGGACCTAATATTGAACCCTGAGGAACCCCGGGAGAACAATTTTCAGATTCTGATTTTTCTGCTAACCTCTACATAGTAGTATCTACACTCTAAGTAACTTTCAAACAATTTGTGGGCTATTCTCCTGATTCCATATTTCAAGCTTTGTTAGGTGAATTTTGTGATCTACCAGATCAAATGCCTTAATAAAGTCTATGAAAATCCCTAGCGTCTTTTTACCTTCTTCATCCAACTCCCTGTACATGTTACTGGAAATTATATTCAAATTTATAACTTTTCGTAAGTAGGATAAACGATATAAGCAATTACAACTTTCACCTTGTTTGGCGCTTGTTTATACCTGAACCTCTGTATTTCTTTAATCTCTTCCATTCTCAGAATCAATTAAGATTTCAATATTTGGGAAGTACATTTCATAGAAGTCATTCAATTCTAACTGGTCATCATGGCCTTGAATCAATTTTCAATTCTTTCTATATGGATGGATGGAAAAAGAAAGGTATAAGTAATGTAAGATTGTGTTGGCTGATTTTTGACTTTGGCAGTGGTCTTCTTTGGTTATAATATCCAAACGTTTCGAATGCAACTGCGGCAGTCAACTTCAGTGGCGTGGTCGAAGTACTCTTCTTGACGTGTCACCTGAAACTGAATATTGGAATATCAAAATATCTTTTCTTATTGCACATCTACAACAAGAAACGAACCTTTATACGAAATTTCAGCCTCCAAAAATATAGCGGTTCGGAGAAACGGTGATGAAAAGGTGATTTTCATTTGTAAACGCCCCCCTTTTACAGGGGGAGGCGCCTCAGTTGGAATATTTGAAAATCTTTTCTTAATGCGCATCCAAGACCTAAGAAGCATATATATCAAGTGACTTTCGCATTAATGAGTATAGATTAATAAATAATACACCTAAAGCCTTATCTTAAATCACTCTGTCAATAGGTGAAAACATGAAATTCCGTTCGGTAATTTTTAAGTTTATCGCGTTCCGTCAGACATACAGACAGACGCGGTGGAGTGACTGTTCTGAAAAATTTGGTGATATTCTTCATATTCAATTGAAAATTTTCTGAATGACTTCTTGAGGAATTCTCTGAATATACTCACACCACAATCTATATGATCTGGTTGGAATAAGGATCGACGTCAGCATATTTATTCCATGGGTAAAATTTTTAGTTGCTGTCCTATAAATATATAAAATGTGTATGAAAACGAAACCTAAAACAAATCGGCTTGAGAATGAATCTAACGTTTGAACTCTATCCTTAAAATGAATAACAACGACTTCCACATCGAAGACACCATTTATGAAATCGACAGTAAAAAGAAAAGTCAAACCCGTTCATCAAATGGGGAACTTTTTTTTGTATCTTTGTAGCTTTCACTGCATACAGTAACTAAATCAAATAAATAATAGTTTGAAAAATTAAAATAACACGCTTTTATAGCTAACCAAACTGAAAAATAGAAAATAATTTTTAGTTACAAAGAGGTTATATTATGGTAGTAGAAGGCAAAACAATCATTCATAGTCAATCACCTCAAAATAAAATTATAATAAAAT
>WOGR01005067.1:0-14138 GCA_015342045.1 Leptinotarsa lineolata | reverse complement strand
ATGGCATAGATGGGTTACGCTTATATTGTATCGAGTCCTGCGTTACACATCTATCGATGAGCAGGTTCTCTTAACATCCAGCAACTTCTTTCTTTGACCCTCTCTGCTCATATATCCGTTCGAATACTCGGTCAACTGCGGTAAGTATTCTTGTGTATAAGATGCTGGTTAAACAACATATAACACAAATATAAGCATGTTATCGGTCTGTAATTCTTAGGAATCGACAAATCACCGCTTTTGGCGATGAGAACGGTCCGCCCCTCGACAAACCAATCCAGAATCGGCTGCTATCCGTCCAGCTATTAGTTGAAAACTCTGGCCAGATGGCGGTGGGTGCTTGGTAGCTTTTTCCACCAATAAATGTTCAGCCCATTATTATTATTATGATTTTTCCGAGAGTAAAGGATGAACACCTCATTTAATCGAACAACCTGAATTAAATGACCTAGTTCAGGACCTCCACTTGTCCAAAGAGAATACTGAACTATTAGGTTCTAGATTACAACAATGGAATTCACTAGCCCCTAAAACCAAAACTATCCTCATTTTTCACTATGCAGGATAACCTGAAGAATATACCTCTTGTTAATCCCAAAAACGTTTTGTTACCTCCATTGTACATTAAACACATCAAATCGTTTTTCGTGGATTTTCGCCATGGCAACCGCTGAGGTGTCAGACTGTGTGTTTTCTTGGTGGAACAGGATTGTTTTCTATAAATGTGGCCGTTTTTTCGCAAGTTGTGCCTTCAGTTTGTCAAGTAATGATCCGTGGTAGTATGGTCTTACTTGTGTTTGATAAACCCTACCAAATACAAATGGAATACAACACAGAGTCAGATGCTGTAAATGCAATACGCACATATTCAGATGGCTCAAAAACTAAAGAAGGCTCAGGATGTGGAGTGTTGTTGAGTGGGAATTGGGAAGAAATACCAGCGTGGTTGAAACAGAACTGGCTGGTATCTCAATCGCCACAAAAGAGATAACCAGAAGAGGAATACTTGGAACACAAACATATTGTTGACATCCTAATAAATATGATTCAATCCACTTCAAGGACTGACCACGAATACCAATTGATGTTAGTTTATTATACAATAATGGGTCACATGTAGCCTAAGTGCTGTGGGCTTACACTCACCCTCCCCAATCTACAAACTACAGATGGTCTTACTTGAGCAAACGCGGCACTCAACGCGTGGATAGCTTTTTCGTGCCTGAATGTTGATCGTATATGCAACAAACACGTTCTTTCGACATATTCGTATCCTCTGCTATCTCTCTCACTTCAATTTGCCTGTTGTCCAGCACCATTTGGTGAACTTTGGCGATGTTTTCGTCGGTAGTTGCAGTTTTTGGACATCCCGAACGTTCATCGTCTCCTTAGCTTTACGAACACGTTTGAGTTTTGTTGCCCAAAACTTCACCATGTTAAATGATGGTGCAGAGTCACTCTACACATAATCCAACCCATCTTCGAATTGCGTAGGCACATTGGCTTTAAAAAATGAATATTTAATGATAGCTCGATACAAGATATCTTCATGTTGAGGCAGGAAACTTTTCAGATCACCCGTAATCTATGTTAATCCTGGATGATGTGGACTTGAGTTATATTTCAACCCTAATTCGTGTTGCTAGTTCATCAATCAATATTATGGTAATTACTGTCATTACATCGAATCCATTTGAAACAGAAACCCACTATGGACGACCACTGTGCCCTGGAATTGCATCGATCCAAGAGCTACATTGTCAATCTCATCGACAGAGCGCTTAGCAAGGAGTTGGGAACTGTACCCGGGGAAAGGAGTCGAAGAAAGGTAAATTAAAAATAATTAGAGATAATTTGAAAGTTTCGAGAAACTTTTAATGACAGCAATTTGTTGTCGCATTCGGAAACCGTTCCAAAAATCCTGGCTCGATTGAAAGAGGTAATTGAAATGGAAATGTTCCAATTGCAAAAAGTTTTCGCTACATAGCAATATCTTCTTCAGTGATCCGTAAGAATATATTAGAATTTTTGTCTGGAAAATTCGAAAATTGAATCAACTTTTTCTTCATTTTTGAAATATAACCAAGAGTAATTGAATAAAGCAGAATACTGCTGTGGATTCTGAAATGAGAAACAGTGAAAACGAATTATACTTGGAATCCAAACCGATGTAGAGGTTGATTTTGCTTCCACTTCATACAGTATGTAACTTGCTTGTGTTCGATAGCTTGCTTTTCTCATTCGTAAATTAAGGATTGAATTATATCTGATCAAATATTTTTCCATTCATCCAAAACACTCGATATTTATTTTGGTGGATTCAGATAATTATTTTTACTCAAAATGATTCTAAGACAAGTGGTCTATTAAACTTTTTTGAAAGATAGTCAAATGATTCAAGTGATGAAAATAATATCTTTAATTATTCCCAAGAAATAAGGATGCTGGTGATAAGAATGAAAATTGAATAGTAATAAGTATTGGAATACTAAATAATCGATGGAGTATATAGCAAATATTGATAATTCTATTCATGATAATAATTTAACAATTTTTACAACCATTGTTATTTTAGATGCTTTTCTCTAACACCGTATAGCTTCATCGGCAGTAATAGTACACACTGGATGACAATGTTTATATTCTCGAATATGTTTAAAATTACTTTCATGAGAAAAGAATGGCTGAAGCTGATAACAAATCCAAAGAAACCTGGTTGATTATAAATGAACTTTGAGGTAAGGAAAGTACCTCTCAGATGAATACTCCCGTATCTGCACATGATCAAAACCAGAGGTTCTCAAACTTATTTTTTTATTCAAATGATCTTGTAGCCTTGAGGGTTTCATCGCTTCATTGGAAAACGATTTTTAACAAAAAAGGCACATAGGTAGAGATGGATTTGTGGAAGTTTCAATAAATCAATATTTCATATATTCCGCGATATACTGCCGTTTCTTCTTTTTTGCTTCGGATTTTTTCTTCAAAAATGACGAAGTAAAGAATCGAGTATTGAAAACTTACTAATGACACCACTCACAGTATTCGCCACCGCACGTACAGCACTCAACCTTGCTGGTAGCTAACTGAATTCACTCGTTTCCGTAATATCGTCGAATGACATTACTAGCTGGAGGGCGCGCGAACTTCATAATGAGGCAGCTGGCGGGCCTAGTACTTTCGAGAATGAATACTGGAAACTTCTCGCTTCGCATTGAAGCCAAGCGCCATCTATTGAACAGTTTGACAACTATCGGACAGAATATAATTACTGTCTAGTCTTCTGGATGGCGTTACACGAGGAAACGCGCGTTAAGCTCAAAGCAGCGGTGAAGTTTCTGTTAAAATCAAAAAGCCATTTTTAAATTAGTCATCGCCCCCCTAAACCACTTCAAGGCCCCCCAATTTTCTCTGTGCCCTCCACTGCCCCCCTATAGGCCTTCAGCGCCCACAAGGGGGCGTTATCAACTACTTTGAAAAAGACTAATCTAAACCAATTTTACTGTACCATAGCTGAAAAACTGACAAATAATATCGTAATCCCACATGATCCTCTCATGAACTTTAAAAACATATATGTTGACGATAAATTTACTTTATATGCAACTGATGTCAGAGAATTGAAGAAAACGATAAAAGCCATTAAAAATAAAAAAGCTTCTTCAATTGATGAAATAACTATGAATGTAAGTGATAATTTTTCCATAGTGACTTTATGTTTGAGCAATAATTATGAATAACTTCTTTGTATCTGGTTATTTTCCTACCTTTCTCAAAACACCTGCAGTTATTCTTCTATACATTAGCGAAACTTATTGGAAATAATGTAAAAAATCGTTTGACTGATTTCTTGTTCTAAAAAAATTGTTCTAAAATTGATATGAAGTTCTTGATGTCACATAATATAATAAATTGCAAACAACTTGGTTTCGAACCGAAAAAGTGTACCAATGAAGACATGTTGTCCTTTCTGAACGAAGTCTTCAACAACATTAACAATCGTGATTTGTGATTTATCCAAAATATTCGACTGTGTAAATACTGCTCAGAAAATTGTATCATTATGGCATTGATGGAATAACTAATAAGCGGTTTGATCATACCTCAATGGTAGAAGGCAAATTGTTGAAATGCCTACTCCATTATCAACTGCAGCTAGTATAAACAGTGAAGTACCTCAGGGGTCTATTCTTGGTCCCATCATCTTCCTTTTGTATAGAAATAATCTGACATCGTCCAATATAAATGGAAAGTTCACGTCATTCGTACATGATACCACAATACTATGGCACAGTAAAAATACCTCAGATCTCTACAAGGTTATATCTTCAGATATCAGAATCATCAAGGACCGGTGCGATGCCAATCTCTTATCTCTAATTTGATATATTTTTGGAGTTCTATTGATAACTTTTCAATTACTAGTAATGTCAGTGTTATCGAGAATAAATTGAGCACCAACTTACTGGATATTATCATAGATAACGGATTGAGCTCTGAAAACTACTTCAGATTACTTACAAAAAAACTTTTTTCGGGTTGTTCTTCATATGTCTACCCAAAGAGTTACCGGTCCTATATGCCATGTTGATATTTCGTTTATTCAGTGGGCTTTTCATTTCATCTAATATTTTTCCAGTATATGTGGGTGTCTTGAAGGTGTTATATGTGGTATCTTCGTATTCAAAATAATTTTGAATTTAATGACAATAGGAAAAGGATATCAGAATGAAGAATACATAAACTGCTTACACCGACTACAAAATTCAATATAGTGAAAACCAAATAATTTTTTTATGAAATCAAACAATTCCAAGATCTCTTAGTTTGTTTCAGTTTGAGGATATGAACACGAAGAAAGCCATAGATGCAGTGAATCGACATTCAGGTCAGTCTAATAAGGAACTATCTGTGAAAATAACGAGTGCCTTAACCGAATCTCTTATTTCCAATGCCACCGCACCAGAAGAGGATCTGGAGCCAACAAGTTCGAATAAAGTGTGTTGTTGCAATTCAGGTGAGCTTTTTTTTCATTCAATGGTATTGATGATCATAGTGATGATAATAATAATGACCAACAGTGAAACAGTATAGGCGTAACCTCTTTATGGCCTGGATCGATTACAGCAAGGCATCTGCTACAACATCGCATAAGCTCATTTTGCATTTGCTAAGATGCCTTGCGGTACCCAAAAAAATAGTGAGATACCTTAAGTTCTGGAAAACTGTCTTCGCCATAACATCTGGTACGGCTGGAGTCCAATCAGGGGGGTCACTTTCAGAAGAGATTTATTTCAGGGCGATTATCTCAGCCCCCTTCTCTTCTGCATCTCACTATTGCTACTATCCGTTGCGCCGACGGCATAAGGTATGGATCATCTTAAACTTTGTGCCTCTAAAGAAGAAGATCTCCATCAGTCCTTGAGGGTAGTGGAAGAGTTCACGAATGCTATCGGTATGAAATTCGAGATAGACAAATGTGCAATGGTCCATCTCAAAAGAAAACGATTCGGAGACTACGGAGAGGATGTGCAGCTCATAGATGGAAGCATCCTGTACTATCTGGATGCCAAAGAGAAGTATAGTTACTTCGGAGTGAAACAACGCCACTCACAAAAGGTAACAGCAGTGAAAAACTCTCTCCGCGGCAACTATCATATAGATCTGGTCATCGGAACTGTCTGGGAAAAAGAAAGTTGCTTTAATGAATATGCTCGCCATTTCAATCTCACTCGTTTGGAGTCGTGGAGTGGACTTGGGAGAAGCTGTGTCAACTCAACGTGGAGACCCAAAAAATCATGCATATCCATAGGAGTTTACGTCTCAAATTGTCCGTTCCATGGTTGTACTTCCCCCGACAACAAGGAGGCCAAAGGCTTTTGAGTTTGGAGTGTCTACATTACAGAGTAACACTGAATAGAGCCCGTAAAGTCATAAGAAGTTTGTATCCTCTTTATTGCATGGTCCACAATCATGAGGGACCAGAACAGGGCAGCTGCCCCAGCAGCTGAGGAACTCGATTTACTCTTTGACACTGAACATGCTGTTAGCATGTCCAGTATATGCAGTCTCAGCCTATATCCATCGACATAACGCGATCCTAAGAGTTCTTTATCACCACCTACGGCACCTCCACGGTATTACGGAGACATCGGTGTTTCTTTACGGAAGGGAGAACACCAATCTCCCTTCGGTGCCTGCCGGCCCCCGGTGCCTACCGGGTAGTTAGCTCTGTTGACCAAAAACACGGTTCCTGGTAGTCGAAGAAGGGCTCCCCACAATCGACTCGCTCGGTGGAGTCGGAGACAAGGTGGTGGAGCCCAATACGGTGATTTGCCTACCGATGACAACCTTGGCAATGATGGTCGATGATGCCAACGCGCCCTCCTGAATGTATCGGGGCTTCGGGGGATAGGGCCCGACTAGCGCTACCTCAGTTTGAAAAATAATGATGATAATGCAAGGTACGTGACCATGAGAGAGCAAGAATTGCAGCATTTTCATAAGGCAGCTGTAGGGGGGAGGGTGATGCCTGGAACTGATGGCAGGCCATGCCAAATTTATTGGAACTAATCATTTCCCAGCCTGATGTGATTTTTTTCGACCATCAGAGCAAGAAGATGTTGGTCGTAGAGTTTTCAACTCCCGGTGAGATGGATAACGTCTAAAGAGAGGAAAGAAACTGATTCATCTCAAACCCCGTAGACTCTGGATCCGAATATCATTTCGGCTTGCCGCACTGAGGCAGACATCTTGGCCAGAAAAACGCAGATGGTTATCATTTTTGGCCGATTGTGTCTGCTCAGAGCACACAATTATCGGACCCAATGATCACTCACGCCACGATTTGGTAACTGATTGATGTTGCTAGCACACCCTCCTAAAATTTTAGGGCTCTTAGGATAGGACACAAATAGTTAAGGCTAGTTCCTTGAAGATATTCGATCTGTTTCGTGGTGAAAACCTAATTCTCTTCCTCACAGAATTCCCAAAGCAAATATGTTTTTTCCTTACGACATTTTGTTGATATCAATATATTAAATTACACTCAAATTCTCTCAAATTCATGGTTCCCTGATTTTCGAAGCAGAAGTTCATTTGATACCATGAAGAATATTCGAATGAAATAGGCCATGAAATCTCAGCGAAGTGAACTTTTTTCGAAATCCAAATTGCTTATTCAATTCACCATGTTTGTGCAATTGAATACTAATATAATGGTAGATAGATCAAGGTTTTCGTTGGTTGAGTATAGTTCTGCCAAGAACTATATTAATTGATACTAATTAGTCATTAGTTGTAGCTTAAGTATTTTTTACAGAAGAACCTACGTACATAAAGCAACTAAAGCAGTTGAGATGGGGCCATCTAAAGCATATACAGCGAGAGGTTAGGAGATTGGAGGATCTAGAAAGATTTTTGGATTCTTGTTCAATAACTACCATACCAGAACTCTAAAATACCTTTAATAAAAGTCCGAATAACTTCCTCTTGTTTTATTGTACAAAATAGAAGCCTAATCGTCTACATATTTACAGTGGCAATTTACAGTTTTATGTACAAAAATAGATACAATCATTTATACGAATAGAAATACATTTTTTTTCGAAGTTACTAGTGGAAGAATATGTATTGGGCAGTGTCGAGTAGACGTTCTGTACAGAATATACCCTTATTCTACTACAAAGAATGTTTTTTCTCCTTTCTCAACAATAACCAGCGGTTATCGAAATTATTTTTCATTTGACTTTATCCTTCCACTTTCTTCTTGGAATCCTTTGTATATTGCTATATGTCGTGCTTTCACGCGGAATTTCTTTCTCGTTTCTATTTCTCTTATTTCTTTTCACCTCTGAGAGGTTAATAGGAGCTTCCTCCAGGCTTTCACCACTACTGAAAGGAATGAATCGTGGCAACTCTTTCGGAGCAAATATATTTGTTATGAATTTAGGGGTCAAACTATTGACAAAAGGTAGCACATTTTCTCTGGTGAATCTTTCAGCTTGTTGGAACATCCTTCCAATATTTTGAGGAATGACCTGTACAGTGTTTATGATCATTTCCAGGGGATCGCTCATCTTTTTGGGCTGCACCTGTAATTTATGTCACTGGTCTTGAACAAGGGGTACTTTCAGGTGCGGAGTGTTAGTATTTGATAACTTACTGTTTGTTAGTGCATGTACCATGACAATGATGTTCTACTAAGCAAGTGAAGTGTAAGGCACCAAGATGAATTGATTACCTAACCCCGTGAGTGTCCAAGCCAGAAAAAGATACATGTACATTCATTGGAAAGTTGAATTTGAACTAAAAGTAAAAAAGCCTCTTTCGAGTGAGAAGATTGAATATAATGGTACTGAACTCATTGCTATTTTCAACTCCATTCACGACTAGGGTGTTAAGGCTAGTTCTTAGAATATTATTCAATCCAATTCAGTTTTCTGGTCCCTAGAAACTTAGTATGCTTATAATTAGATACTATTACTAACAAGACATTTCAGAATAACAGTTATACTTTTTGAATGATAAAATACATGCCCTACAGGAACATCATTGAGGCCCTCTGAGAGCGGTGCGTGTGCGAAAGTAGTGATTCACGTTGGATTTGAATCGCTGGAGATTAAATCCATTTGGAAAAACGTTCTCAGGAAGATTCATAAACGCAATCTATGAAAGAGTGGAGTTCGAGGTGAACCTCAAAACATTGAGCAGCCACAGTCCGAAGCATATTTCTGATATGTGCTGCTCTTGGTGGAATCCAATATGCTTAGTCACTCGCACAATTTCCGTGAAAGTATCTATGAAAGAGAGACATATCTTCAACGTTTCTTCGATGCTCGAGACTATCAAGATTGCAAGTTATGTTTGCATCTCCAAACAGGCGGATGGCTTTCAACTGGATGGAATCGAGCAGCTTTAGACTATGCTTAGAGACGGAGCTTCATACATGAGAACAATACTAATGAGTGAAGTCATGAAGCTTGAAACTGGAAGAGTTGGCCAAATTGGCCAACTCTTGAAGAGTGTTATAACTTCTGGTAAAAATTGAAATGTAAATAGGCATTATTGATGTTATTCTGATGAAAATATAGCTTGGTATCTCACTAATCTCATCTTCATTCGTCATCAACTCGCAGTTGATCACTGATAATTGAGGAATTAATAATAAATGGCACCACGGCTGGAGTTGAAAAGTTGAGAAATTCTCAGTTCCAATTATTCAGTATCTCTCCTTGATCATGGTTGATAGCTCCATTCATTAGGTAGAACGGTAGCCGGGTGGGTTGGGGTGGGTGCAGTTGTATGAATCACACGTTAAAAGATCTTCAACTCGCACAAGTTTCGATTTTTAAAGTTATTATTCGTAGAAAAAGATCACTTTGAAGATCATGAAAGAGACCACAATATTTTCCTCTAAGTGTTCATAGTTTGATGGGACAGTAGTCATGCAATCGTTGGAACAATGGTACTGAAGAGATTAACGATATGTTTGATCGATTTTGATAAGATGAAAAAGCTGTTTATAGACGCCCAACATATCAAATGAAACCATTTGACAGTGACAGTTCAATTCATGGACTTCAAGCAAGTTGAGCCTAATGCTATGTAGATCCTCCAGCACCCCTCACCAGCCGATTTGTAGTTGAAGACATTTTTTCGTGATAAAGTTATTTCGAACTTGACCCAAGAGCAGCGAGCTGAGTGGAGTGACGCTCTGTAATATTTTTCCTGCCAAGATGTTCCAGACAAACTGTCAACAACTACTGTGGTAGCATAGGCAATGTTGATCAAGTACATATGATCTTTCTTAATTCGTCGTTGAGTTATAAGTCACTCAAAGACAGGTGCTTTTCGAAACGAGAACGCCAATAAATTTTTTATTCTGTATGAAAATAACAAATATATACAAGTTCTGTCATATAAAAATAATAACTCTCACTCGAAAGCCCGACTCAATTCAACAAAGGAATATACTTGATTTTGTTCGCATCTTTCTCGAAAACGGGTAAGTCTATATAAATGGTTCTAGGATCTGGTCTGCTGGAATTAGCGACGTGATCCGGAAAACTGTCAACTTTCTCACTATTACTACTAACATTCAAATCATCCTCAGCCTTCCTAGTAACTTGTTTAGGTCTCGTTGAAGTTTTTGCCAGCAACTCATTTTCCTCCTGCTTATATTGAGCAATGACTTTCGTAACAGGTACCAGTAGCTCCTCCTGAGTCTTGTCGCCTCTTCTTTTAATTTTCTGGATGTATGTGACGGGTGTGCTGACATCATTTGTTGCAGATTCAGGCAAGACTGGTAGAGGATACTCTATCTTCCTACCTTTCTCTGCTACCTTTTCAGGTTTAGTGGAAGTGGATTCCTTATTGGAGTCTTCTTTGTACTTCAGCGGTATGTACTTCGGCTTTGATGGCTTGGGAACGATTATATCAGAAATAAACCTCGGAGTGTACGTACTCACTAGCGGAAAGAGGTTTTCCCTTGCATACTTCTCAGCTTCCTCGAACATCCTAGCTATTCTTTTAGGCAAAAATTGTACCGTTGTAGCGATTGCTTCAATAGGGTCATTGCGGTTAGAGGTGCTTACAATATTCAATATCCTCGACTCATCCTCACGTTTTCTTTTGGTCTCAAGTTTAGGCTTGACTGAAACGTCTTTAGGAACCCAGTCTGTCGAGTCTGAGTCACCGTAGAACGTTAATTTTGGGTCTCTGCTGTTCTGGCCATCTTTTGATTTGGATTCAACCACGGGAGTCTTGGTGAGCTTTGGTAAATTTTTCGTGGTAGTCGGCCCCAGAATAGGTTCGGTTATTTCCGGCTTATCTCTGTCAGGGTCGTGAGATCGTGCGTTTTTACTTGACTGAGGCTTCAGAATTGGTTCCACAATTTCTCTTAAGAGTCCACTTTTATCGGCTTCATCGAACCGTCCTGGTTTGATTATCCTCGTATTGAATGCGCGACTGGACTCTGCTTCATCTATCACGTCATTCTCTTTCTCGTCCGTCCATGGCAAGTTATAGAAATCTATAGGCTCGGACGACGCGACCGATTGGTCTAATTTGAGATACTTATCTTCCAAGCCCACTTTGACGACTTGTGTTGGGATGAATTCGGTTTTTTTGTTGGTGAAGTTGAACGGTTTTGTATCATCTTCGTTCTCAATTCTATCTTCTGCTTCATCATCGGCGTCTTTCGGTAAGTTGCATTCTCCTGGATATAGAGGAAGGACTACCGGAGTACCAGATTCAAGAATGAGGTTTTTCTTGCACACGGAAGATCTGAAAGTATGAAATTATTTCAAAGGGTATATGATACACGAATTTTATTTGTATATTGAAAACGATTCAATTAACAACAATTGAAAACGTATTCGAATCATGGAAATAATTCAATTGACGAACTCAAAACTGATTCAATCCGGGCAACAAATTGAAATCAATGGAAATCTAGTTGGCAGTGATACTTGTAACCGAATTAAATTTTCTGTAAATGTGGAATCAGGATGCAAATGGCATCAACATCACTCATAATATTATTTTTACAATATATAGTCAGTGAAAATATTGATGAGTAAATTCTGGAGAAAAATGCTGAATTTTCTATTAAAATATATTTTTTTCCCGATGGATCTTCATTTATTGAACTTCAGAATGAACGAATTTTCGGAACGAGAATATACCATAGAGAATCACCTGGTAGAAACCTCCGAAATGAGTTTTCAGTTATGAGTTTAGGTGAGTATTGAGTTGAAATAGTCATGTTACTATCGATTATGTTATTTTCTTCACTTTTTTCGTTTCAGATTCAATCACAAGCTAACACAATATGAGGAGTCCAGATTAAAAAACCGATATTTCACAAAATTTTCGATGATATGAAAAATATGTTTTTGAATTATGAAAATTATTTATTGACAAATTCCAATTGTCGTCAATATTCAAACCTACGTCATAAAAGTTATATTAGTATTAGTCAGTCTTGCCATAAAAGCGGCATCAGTTACCCCATTAGTTTCATTATTGTCTCTTGAATTTGTTGAGAGCTACTTATCTGATTTTGAAACCAGACTCCCCTTCTTGGAAGGAAAATATGAATGATTCGATCAAGTGTGAACAGATCGTAATATTTGTTTCGGATGCTTCCTCATTTTTTGTTTCAACAAATAGCGATTCACATTGGATATGCATATGAATTCTCTAAAGATTATATCCATTTCAAAAAACATTCTCAGGAAGGTTTATTGCACATAAAGGCAGTTCTTCAAATGGAAGAGTTCTTAAAGAGTGGAGTTCAAGGTGAATTGAGTTGAATCTTTAAACGATGAGCAGCTACAGTTTCTCGCGTATTTCTGATAGGTACCACTCTTGGTGGAATCAAATACAACAAGTTTGGGATATATGTTTGGCATTAGAGGGTGAATATTCTTATCAAACTGTATTCTAATTCTTTAACGAAAATATCTATGATTGTATATAATATCATGATTTCGTTCTGAGCCTCATTTGTCATTTACAAGAAACAGTAGTGGCTCAGGTATAGAACCTTGAAGAACTCAAAAAGTGATGATTTTTGATGAGAATCATCTTTGATTTTGGGTCTTCAATTTATATTCTGAGATGAAAATATAAACAAACATACGTTTTACCGAAACTATCCATCAACGTGACCTTATCCATTTTCCACTGGGTTAAACCTGAAGAAAGCCATCCACTGTAGGCGGTATAGAGGATTTCCACCTTGGTAAGCTGGGAAAGAATAGGATGTGGCACTAGAATCCTCGAAATTGACTGGCCCAGTTTCATTTCTTCGTCGTCTTTTCTAAAAAAATACTAGATGAACAGTTATCTGAAATATATGTTTATTTTTATTTCTTATATCTTCTAGAATGATGTTTGGAAACCTAATTTTCAGACTAATCCCGTTCGAAGATGTTCATTTACCTGGTCATAGTGAAAGTTTCGTTCAGGCCACTTTCTCCAATGAGCGTTATCTGAATTTTTCCGTAGCTTTTCACTGGGATAGGGCTGGAGGTGGTTTCAAGTTTCACATGGTATTGATGAGCTGAAAAACCGAGTGCAAATCAACGTTATCGCATTTATAAAAAGGTTTGACGAAATGATTTTACCACAGAAAGGCTCCTCATCTCTGGTAATGAGGTAGAGTTTTCCTCGTCCTTTGGATCTGTCTGCATAGTAACCCATGTTCCCGCATTTCCTGAAATATACGTTGATGGGGAAGGTAAAGTCTTATAATCAATGTTCTACGGTTAGACATAGGAGTGCATCAAGGAGTTCAGATCATTTGACGACTCTTATTAGGCGGGAGAATTGATGTAAGAAGAGAGAAGTCATATGGCTTCTTCTTTACTCCGTTGAGAAAATCCACTTTGGATAGTTCAGAATCATTTTCGCAAGATTGAGTAAATCATACTAAAGTGTTATATAAGGTTTTTTATTGAATAAAACGTAAGAGGTAACAATCGGCTATGGAATGAATATTTTGAAACTCGAATCATCCATACATTCTCTTAATTAGCTATTAAAAACTAAAAACGGAAAATATCCGAATTGCCCCAATTATCGGGGTTAATCGAATCGTACACAACGTGTAACAAAATTTTTAAGCTTCCTCATACCATAGCTTTGGAATCAGTTGAACATTGATGATAGAATCAATTTCAATTATTGGCACATAGATCACATACAGTGTGTAACAACGAAAACTTAATAGAGCCGTTTTTGAATATAAAAAGTGAGATTTAAGAAAAAAGCTCGGACACATGGATTTTTGATTGAAGGATGACACCTTTCAGACTAATCAGATTTTTTGTAGTACGCGTCCCCTCGGAGGGGTGCGTCCGACGACCCTTATTTAGATAGGGAAAGTAGGTCGAGTGGCACCTTGTTTTAAAGGTCTTTCGAAAACCTTCACAACTCTGTTAAAAGAAAACTTTTGTAAAAATTGGTTTCCGAGATGAAGGTAACTTGTATGCCTAAATAAAAAACTTCTCGAGCAGTTTTTCTTATCAGTTTATTGTTAAATGAAATCCCTTTTTGGAAATCAATACCCACTCCTCTTTTTCCAGTGTTCATTAGTACATCGTTCGATTGTTTTGTTTAAACGGGTCGTG
>WOGR01005066.1:0-14139 GCA_015342045.1 Leptinotarsa lineolata | reverse complement strand
TTTTCTCAAAGTTAATAGATAAGAGCCTGTGGTCCAACCACAATTTGATTTGATGAAGGTCATGTTCTAATTTCTGTTTCAAATTTAACCATTTTTGTCTTTGCAAAACAATACAGTATCACCAGCAAAGCTCAGAATGTTGAAGTTGATGTCTTGTAAAAAAAGGTTGTTCAAGTAAATATTGAATAGAATTGGTCCTAACACCGTCCCCTGGGGCACACCACATGCAATAATTTTCTTTTCACTTATATGATTTCTCACTTTTACCCTTTGCTTCCTGTTGTGAAGATAATTTTTGACAAGATTATTCGCTATACCTCTAATTCCAACATCGTCCAGAAGATTCAGCAAGATAGAGTGGTCGACGGTGTCGAAAGCTTTCCTGAGGTCTATGAAAACAGCAATTTCAACCGGGTCCTTGACGAGTTCGTTATTTTTGTTTTTATCAAATTAATAGGTGTAGGATCTTGGTCGGTTAGTATTTCATTAACAGTTTGCCACATTTTTTTTGAATCATTACCTTCATTTTCAATACGATTCCTATAGTAATGATTTTCTGTTTTCCTAATGAGCTTATCGAATATTTCCTTATAAGCCTGTTATTCTTCATGTGAAACGGTATTATTTGGATTCCTTCTTAGTTTTCGATAAATGCTATTTTTTTTTTGTTTACAGAATCAATCGAGCATCCACTCATCCATTTCTTTTGCTTTCTTTGTTTGTTGTTTAGTTTGAACAACATCTTCTGTTTGGTGAACACTTTGTATATAGCGATAATGTGATGTTTCATAATATTCAATCATAGTGATTGTGATGTGAGTACTCTGCTGAATATACGTAGTTCTGAACATTCATTTCGAAAAACATTTTTGTGTGTACATCTGAGAAGCTTTAGAATTTCTGTAACTTATTCCTATGCATACACACGTTTTATCTCAGATGCCAGTATTGCATCTGCATACATTTGTACAAACAATATGGAGTGTCGAGTTGAGTCGACTCTATATTACAGGTCTGCAGAATTCTGTGAATATGTGTCGTGTACTATCCAATTTACTGTTGGCAATCCAATCGTCTCCCAATACCTCTCACACAGAGATCGATTTGGGGTTATGTAAATATTGTTGATGTAATTTCCAACCTACGGATGGGAGTCATAACATTTTACGATCGCTATTTTAAATGTAGGGACGAGAAGGGTGTATGACTTTTAGACATCGTTATTCGTGGAAAGCTTTTTCATATCCCTTTCGCTTCGAATATATTTTGAGTGGATGTTGTGAAATTTAATCCAATTTTTCAAGTTTTTTCAAAATTTTCTGTATACATTGTGAAGGGTCTCATGTCTACTTTTCTAAAAACGATTGAATCGAAAGAAAGTTGTTTTGACTCAAAAATACGATCATTCGGAGATAACTAAATTTGATCTCACAGTTCACTAACATTTCCAGAACATGTAGAGGCATTTCAGTTAATAGAGCTAGCCTGAATGAATCATTTGATATTGGTGCTATAGAGATACAGTGAAACATGTCAAATTCAGTTCTATGTAGAAACCACCCCTTTGTCAGCCACCCTCTCCCTTTAACTTCCCAAATGTAGTTCGAGAATAATACTGGAGTGATACCTCATTCGAAAGGACTTTCAATTCTGTATCCACGTCTGTAACAGTTTTGACGTTGCAATCATGAGCAATGTCGAAAAAGATATGAAAACTTCTTTGAGTTCATATTCCATTCTGAATTAGAAAATGTAACTGAAAAACACTATCGAGCTGAGCACCATCAACTTCCTCACAATGGTATGAACGAGCTCATTTTCTTTTTTTACATAATGATAATAATAATAATAACGTTCATTTGACAAGAAACAAGTCATCTGTTTGGAGGTGACTGACAATGTTTCGTGGCGAATTTCATCAGTCCGGACTTCCATTGTCTGATATTGTTCAAGATGATTTGAAATTCCTGAAATAACCAATACAGTCAAAAATTAAAAAAATAGCTGAAAATAACAAATATATTCAGCAATAAAAAACCATGAAAAGAATAAACAGTTGAACAAACATACAAATAAAACGTTGAACAATTGAAACAACAAAGAAACAAAATTGAGAATTGAGCGATTTAAAGCCACGTTACTTCACGACGTTTCGATTGTTAGTATTTACAATTGTCTTCGGGTAATGACTGCACTATTCCTCCGAGAGATGACTATTTGTGGATCAATCGAATACATTCACTTATCCCCTCTTTTCTCTTTCCTCTTTCCGCTTCATCGGTTTAGTGGGAGATGACCGTTTGGCGAGAGTTGGCCATTTTTTCCTCAATTATGGGTTTCCATATGTTGCGTATCTCTACGCTGGCTTGGCTGAATATATGCGGCAGCAGCATATATGCGGCATATCATTCCAGGAGAAGGAATTCCAGTAGTATTTTCTTCTGAGCTATCAACTGAAGTTGATTTTATTTCTTTTCATGGAAGGTGGAATATCTGAAAATTACATTTGATCTCATGTTGACCCAGCTTCAACATATAGAAATGATGTAAATGATCACAATGTTGGTTAAACTCATAAAAAATACTCATCATTTCTATAGTACGTGGGCATACTTGAAGACTGGCTTTAAATCAAATTATCTGAATGTAAAATTGGTTCTGGCCAGTCTCAACTCACCTACACTAATTTGAAGTAATAGGGTTCTTATTTAGCTCGACCCAGATTGAAATTATTAGGTCCAGTGGCGTCTCAGTAGCCAACAATATTGGGAAAAAAGAACGCCACTGACTTTTTCTGTAGTTTTTTTATATTTTTAGAAAAACCAACTGAAATTATAACTTTTTTATCTCTTGCGTTTTCTCCATATCAAGTTTCGTTTTAGAGAAAACAAATTACTTCTGAAAACTATTCAAGGACAACATAAAATAAAAACCCAAAGTGAATAATAAACAATTTCGACCTTGATGCGAATGAGTGAAATATCCACCTTCTAATTAAATGCACGGTTGGAATTGATTTGTCATTGATTGTCTGACACATTCAAAAATACCTGGAGTATTCCTTATGTAAAGTCATTCAAATATAGTACAAGAGTTTTATAAACAAGAGTCCTCAGATGATTCCATAAATAAAAATATTCAGGATTCATATCAGGACTGTGAGCTGGCCAATTTTGAGGTCCTACACGACCAATCCAGCTATTAGGGTAGGTGATGTTGAAATGCTGACGAGCAAGAATACAAAAATGAGCTGGAGCCCCGTCGTGCATAAACTACATGTTGCTTCTTGAAAGTACCGGCACTTCTTCTAACAAAATGACTTCGAAAAAAGTCTGTGTAGTATTGACCGGTTGATCTTGCTGGTAGAAAAAATGAAACAAATAGGTATTTACTAATTACTCCTACCCAAACGTTTAGAAAATTTTTTTGCTGAAAATGACTTTTTTAATAATGTGGGGTGTTTGTCGACCCAAAATAGCATCTCGTGAAAAATTTGTTTTGTCCGTGAATGAAATTTTGGTAAAAAAATTATTGTGTGCCAAGGTATGAATCAACTACCTGCAAAATATTAACCTTGGGTGGAAATCCCGAGGCAGTAGAGCTTGAATCCGCTGAATGTAGTATGAGTTTTTGTAGCTGTAGGGTTTTTGGGCTGACTTCCTGGTACAATTTGAAAGATCTTCTTCTATCGCATCAAGTATAGCTTCTTCTAGTTCAGGCGTTGTTACAGTTTCTGGTCTTTCACCACCTACATTTTAATCAAAACTCCCAGTTTCACACGATCTTGCATGTAGCGTTCGCAATATTTCAACACATGGAATTACTCTATTGAGATATTTGTCCTGGTAAATTATCCGTGCTTCTTCCGTATTTTCATTTGCGAATCCATAAATGAAGTGCATGTTAGCGATTTCAGCGTTAGTGAAATCATTCGTGATGAAATCACTGCTAATAGACAACTCTTACTTCCACTGTGATATGACAACATTACCACTGTCAGATATTCTACAAAGCAGGTGTTAATAATATATGTAAAGTGGCTCCAATTTTTCTATGCGAAAACGAAGTTGGTGATAAAGAAAACACAAGCGACGAAAAAGTTGTAATTTTAGTTGATCGATCTACAAAAAATTAAAACATATAACAAGTCAGTGACGTACTATTTTCCCCAATAAGACTAATAATTCCAATCTAGTAAGGGTTAAGTAATCGCCTCATTACTTCAAATAAGTTCAGCAAATCCCAACCAAATCGGTGTAAGAATATTCATGATATTTTATAAATACCATTTTTTTTAATCTACAACTAGTTGTATCTCAGAAACGAAGCAACTCTGGACATATGTTCATGAGAACCCTTCGTTTTTGAAACGACCAAACAAATTACCCTCTGAAGTTTTGTACCATATTTATGAAGCACCCTGTATATGTCCCTTCACGTTCTTGATCCTTTTTTTCCATAAAATTGAATTGGATCCTTCGTTTTTTCTAAGGTGGAGATGTTACATTAATTTTTAAGGAGTATCTGAAGAAACTCTCTCTGTAGATAGATAAAGAACGAGAAAATGTCCACTTCAATTACATAAGTTCCACGAACTCTCAACAAACCTGAAAAAAACTCAAATAAACATCGAGAAGCCAGCTAAAGTCACTCCCGAGTTCATATAAACGTGCTGAATACTGGCAACTGGACCCTGAATTATTTTTATTTCAGTTGAAAGTTAGGACTCTACGTATGAGAACTATCGGTGATAATCAGAAAGTTCACGCAGAGTAAAGCACGGAGTTGACGAAGGATCAGATAGCATAGTTCTAAACTTTGAGAGCAGAGGTTGTTCGGGATACTTTTACTCATTATATGGTATGAGTTTTGTTCGCGAACTATTCAACGCTGTAAGGAAGGAGCTTTTCGTGAATATTCTTCGGCAGCATTTCAGTACAATTTATATTTCGTTCGCGAATATTCTTCGACAGCAGTTCAGTATACAATTTATATTTCGTTCCACTAGAAAATTTTGTGAATAACTGAAAAGCGATTCTGGTTATATTATTGCCAATTCATTCCTGGTGAATAGCTTGACTGTCGTATTTCGGGATTATACTGGAGATAATGATCTATAGAACTACTATTCGATATCTTTCAGTTTATAGGGAATGAGAAGAAGACTAAAATGGGAGAAGTTACGAAAAGATTAACTTCCTATGTTTTTATACCACTTTGTATTTTTAATTAACATTACTGCAGTTTTGTCCTGCAAGGATATTCTCAAACGAATACAATGAACTGGAATAATCAGCAATGTACACCCTTATACAGGGTGTTCATTAAACATGCGGCGAAAAATTGAGGGACTATTCCCTGAGCTATTCTGAGAATATTTTGTCCTTTGATGATTTCTGATAGGGCGCTCTGTTTCGAACTTTGGTAATTTTAAAATCATCAACGTAGCCGAAATAAAAGTATAGCGTACTACACTGGATCTACCAAGTATCAAAAAATCTAAAAATTCACGTATTGTATTCTGTCAATGGCTTTTGCGCACATTGTTCAAATCCCTCAATTACTGACGCTTGATCTTTTTACCAATGAAGCCAGTTTCTCAACAAATGCCATAATGAATTTCCACAATAACCGTATTACGGTTCCATGTTACACAACAAATCAAAAACTAGATTTTTGAAAGTATGCTATCTGCCTTCTTCTCTGATTGTCAGTGATAAATGATTGTATAGTTTAATGGCCATATAGCGTGGACCTCTTTCTGTATTTCTCAATATAGATTAGGGAAGAACAAGGTTCGAATTGTTCCTAGTATAGTACTCGTGAATGTTCCTATGAATAATGAATTTTTCTTTGTTGCCATAAAAGAAAATAACACAAACATTAATATAGATCCCATATAAAGTAAGATATTTATTACTTTTGAAAATTTTGCGACGGGAGTCTGTTAAGTTAATGTAAAACATATTCTTCATCATACGTTTTTGCATAATGAGAATGCGTTCCAAGTGCTTTCACCCTAGAACAAAACTCCGTATTTGAGGAAAGGATATACGGTTCCTTAGTATGCTGTTTTTAGTGCGGCAGTATTCAAGTGAGTTCTCAAAATTCTAATTACATAACATTTGCTAGCCAGTTTTTTTGTAAGATGCTCAATATGTGCGTCAAAGTTTAATTTGTCATCTAGATAGACCCCTAACATTTTTGTATGTGATGAAAAATCCAACTTTTCAGGGCCCACCTTCTCTGGAATAATGATGGAAGTATTACCAGAAAACTATACAATTAGTTTTGGTTGTATTCCAAAGTTCATTTTGAATGAAATATGTTGAGGATGTAAAAACAACATTCAAAACATCACTTTGCAAATTCATATGGCAGTCAAGAGGTGTAACAAGATTGGAATCATCAGCATAACTGACAATTTTTGTGCTATTACTTTCAAAAATTTCCGAAAAATCGTTTATATAAATGATAAACAACAAAGGACCTAGCACACTTCCTTCTGGAACACCTTTATGAATATCAGCTCTGTCAGAGTAGAAAACTTCTGTTTGATGTTTAATGCAAACTTTTTGTTTTCTGTTGCTAAGATACGATTTCACGAGATCTAAAGCTTCAGTCATCAAACGGGTTTCAAGAATAATGCACACAGATACACCAACATTTTATATACAGATAGATGTGGAAAACTCCTGAAAAGTCCAACGAGAAACTACTCAAAGAACGGAAATAAACGAGAGACGTTATTAAATACGTGTTTACACTACGACAGTTCTTCGTTGAATCACCTATCGAGAGATTTATAACACCTAGTGGAGTGAATATTTTGCTTACCTAATGTTTTCTTCTGAAAGTTTCTACCAGAAAAATCCTAACACCTCAGGAATGTTCCAGTTGTCATTCGGCATCTCAATAATTTTTTGAGAAAATGTGAAACTCATATGAGCTCCGGTCGATATTTTCCCTCCTGTAGAGCTATAAAAAGTTAAAGCCATATCTCAGAATGACAAAACCGTTGGCTTTTTGTGAACCACCTAATTCCATCTCCTATGTTCTGTCAACCGGATACAATTGTTGATTAATGGTTGCGCTCGGTCTGCTTTCATTGAAGGTTATCAGAGGAGTCTTTCTTTGGTGAAATATTGCTAATCGAACGGGTGGAAGATTGAAACAGAAAGTATCAATATTTCATTCCTTACATTGGTTTTCCAATGCGAGGAATGCAGATGCGGCCGTTTCGAATTTGCATCTTTTTCAAAGTTTACTACTATTCTTCCAGTCAATCTCTGTCATTTGATACCTCAATTGAGGTAGTTGTGAAAAATATGTAATCTGCCATTTTGTAACTACGGCCATCTTGAATTAACATCTTTCTCAAAGTATACTACTGAAGTTCTAATACATTAGATATGAATGGTATTACTGATCACTTGATGATACATTGCGATATTGATTTCGAAGGTGAAGATACTTATGATGACGTAATTTTTTTAAAGAAATTTAGGAATTACTATCATGAACTTTTCTCCCAATATGCTGATAACTTACTATGGGGTGATATTGTGACTATGCAAGATCTCAATTCCAGATTAAACTTTCTCAATGAATGCATTATTATGCTCCGTGCAGAAGTTTATGCAATGTAAGGAACATGGATTCGAGGTCTCACTGAAATAAACAGAGATACAGGCTACACTTGCAGTAATGATGAACCTTAAAGTGGCATTGGGATTAATCTAGAAATGTTGTGGAGGACACTTAGCACACTCAGGTTTCACAAGCAAATGAGAAACTGGAGATTGTACCAAACAATAATTCCATAAATAGGCTTTGAACCAGCTGTGGGAATATCGAAACTCCGGTGCCGAACTACGTTGGGAAGTGTGTCCATCATCAACATGAAGACTATTGAAACACATACATGAGAACTTTTTCGATTGGACCATTTGAGAAAGGACATGCTTCAACAAAGCATGGACCGGCTCAGAATAATTACAGGGCTATCTTCGAGATACTGTCTACTAAAAGGAAACCTGAATAAAAAAAGGTAGCAAGAACTGGAAGACAGCTTGTCATATTTCATGTAAATGGAAAACACTGGGTGACAGGAGGCTAATAATTTATGGACACCTCAAAGTATGTCCAGAAGAGTTTAACAAATCTCTAACAAGGAATCTGTACAAACTAGTACTGGGAACAAGATTGGATGTCACGGAAAAGATGAAGAATAAATGCTATGAGCCCAAAGGCTGCACTATTCTTCAAAGAGTTTGAGGAAATGGACAAGTAAAACGGCTCACCAATTTGCAGAAAAAAATACTTGTGGAAATTACAGGCGTTTTTGAAAAGTTTCTTAAATGTACGGTCATGTTGTTTATTTTCTGTCCTGATTCATTGATTTTTTTCCGACAAAATCATTAATCAGGTTGATTGAGCTAGTTTAGAGTGAGAAAAGGCGAAAATTGTAAAACATGCGAAGACGTTCTCTCCACCTTCAAACTGGAAGATGTGATATGAAGATATTGTTGAATTCATTTTTGATTATTAATCTGCCAGAGTTCATGAAATTACGAATAACTTTTAATTTCAGGCCTGTCATTACCCGGCGCGGTTAAAATGAATTTCCATGCATCAAATTGGACGGTTGAACAAAAACGCTGAATTCATTGAATTATTATGTGAGCGAACAGGGCAACTATGCCAGAAATACCCTGTTGATTATCTGTATAGTATCTTTTACCGAAAACATCGTATACAAAGAAATCACATCAAAGACAACTAATAGTGTGTTTCCTAGACTTGACTACACACTCCCTATCTTTTTCATTTAATTTCAAGTGTCTGCAAAACGAAATAATTCATTAAAGACTCGGGTCAGACGAGAGAGTGGATGTTAGGTGCGGGGGAGATACAAGTGAGTTTTGTCAGGAGGGTGCAGGCTAGAGCTATTTTTGGCTCACTTGCTCTCATGCCTTAGATACATCGGCTGACTGTGAAATAAGAGATGGAGATCTTTACTCAAATATGGCGAAGAGTGAATTTACTTGTGCTTACTTCTATACGGTGGTACGGTGAATGTCACCTAAACGAATTTCTTCCACATACGACTCCTTAAACACAAAAATCCATTTGGCAAGGGAAGGAACCCAAGAAATAATCACATTCGTTTGGGTACTCATGAAGAGACATTAGAGATGGGTCACAAAGTGTACAGTAAAGAAGTAAACGTGCTCACACAGATGAGTATCTGAACGAAAGAGGAAGGTAGTTGAAACTTCAGTTGATACAGTCTCACCCATTTGTGAACTTGCGAGTCTCCCCAAGAAACACATCGATCTGAAGAATGCTTCCGAAGGGAATGGAAATAGGAACCAGGAAACAAGCAACTCCTCTTAATGGGTGAAGAAAGTCACGGATCAGATCAAGAGGATTCTGGAGTAACATAACGTGAAATCGATGTTGGGGTCAATGAAAATCATCAAGTAGTTGAAGTCAGCTGAAGACCTCAGACCTTGCTATTGGTGAATATTGAAAATACGAAAAGAAGTGTGAGTGACCAGTTCTCTGAATGAGAGAGGACTTGTCGCCGGGAGCATACTGACAAGTCGGCAGTAGTGAAATAAGTCACACAAGTGAAGAGATCCAAGCACTGGATAAAGCTCAAAAATACTATCCAAGACTATATAGGGAAGCAACAGAAATTCAAAAACAAGGACACAAGTCCAACAGGAAAGAGCATCAATAAAGCATGTTCATATCACTCAATTGCATACGATTCAGGTCTTTCGATTCATCTAACTGGAACGAAGTAATGCCCGCCACTGATGAGATGAAACCAGAGAACCCAACCATGAATTGGTATCTACTTTGGGGAAAACAAAAGTTCTTCGTTCACTACCTCATTTCCGTTGATGAAAACTATAACAATCATGGACAAAATTCCAGGTATTCTAGGCATGGAAAGCAGCATATTACAGCCGACAAGCCTGCAAAATAGGTTTGGCACGATAGCATCAGCATTCGTTATTGGATATACTGTAGTTTCATTTGATTTTCGAATATCGACAGTTCCTTGTTTTATAGTTCAAGTAGATGTTGAATTTTCAAGAACGTATAAAACGACGCGTATTGTTACATTTTTCTCGTGGGGGTGACAATAATTGGCTACACTATACAATTAAAATCGACTTGATATCACTGCCATACTGACAATACAACACAAATACTCTAGCTGAAACTTCGGATTAACACTGAAATGTCTATTGCCTTATTATATCACTCCCTGTCGTACTTTCAACTGAACATGCGTGTTGGTAGTGTTTATATATGATAATGGAAGTATCTCGAAGCCGATAGGAAAGTCGCTAGAAGCATCTCTCGAAGCGACGCGACATCTAGAATAATCGCGAAGCGCAAGTCGAGTTGAGCACAATCTTAGCCAAGTCACAATCAATTTACGATGACCAGCGGCGGCGGGAGTTATTTTTTCAGAGGATAACTTACAACAGTATCTTCCAAAATACAACGCCACCCAGATTGGTTTAGATGTTGTTCACAAAATACTTGTTCAATACAAGAATAAATTTGCAAAACTCTCATTTGGAAAATAAAAATTTCCATACTGTTTCAAGGTGGTAAAGCGGAAAATAAAAAAGTTGCGTTACAGAAAAAAAAATTACAAGAAAACCTTTCCAAACTTGCTCATAAAACAAGAAAGCAGAACTGATTCGACAATTTTTCGAATTTCATAAATTCTACTTTTATTTGCAGCATTCCGATCATGAAATCCAAGATTCAAAAAGTAATACAAATTAGGGCACTCCGGGACGACTTGATCGATTTCAGTGGCGTATTTGATTTTTAGCTGCCGAAGATCTTGATCTGTCTTCTCTTCCATAGAATAAAATGCAGTGTGTCTCCAGAGGCTACAATAAATTCCAGATATCACCAGAAAATTTTGTGACACGACTATCGTCACACTCAAACCAGTTCGTTTCATCTTTCACCAAAGCGTAATAATGACCAGATTCAACGCCAGAACCACAATGAACAAAGAGTGCGTGAAGATTATAATAGTGGTCTGCTAGATTGAAGTGTTCATCTATGTCGAACCTTCGTAGGAGTTCAGTGTTTGTTAGGGTTTGAGTCATGTTTGAAGATTCATCAGTATTATTAGATTGACTGGTGCCTCAGCTATACTTGTTATTTTATAATAGTCATTCAGTTCGGAGCAAATTTGGCAATACAGTTGATCATCACCCGTTAATAGTTCTATTTTCAGATGATTTAACAACGCATTCATGAATCAACAACAAACAGCGCTGGTTTGACCTTCCATAGATCTCATCAGTACCACTGCTATACTCAACTGAAGGACAAGCCTGAGTGAGTGAGGGCGATGACATCTCCCCTTACAAAGACGCCATCTATGAAACGCCGACGAGATTCATTATCTGTTTTTCACTGCAAGACAATTAGATGTAAACCAGAGCCCAAATATAACGTATTTATGATTCAAAACCAGACAGCACTGTTCTGCTAAGCTGAGCTGGACTTAACTCTTCTTTGGAAACGAACCTAGATGAGTGGGGGCGAAGATATCTCTTCCCATATATAGCCTGGTGAGTTGACGTGGGTGGTTGGTTCCACACAGTCATTCGACCGCTGTGCGACCGGTGGTCCAAACCGCAAGGCCGGACAATCATTTTCACTTTCTATTGTCCAACCCTTGTTAGAAATCACACTTTATAAGGAAAGACCTTGTTAGTCATCAGCTTGTAGAAGTTTCGACTCTTGAGAGTTGTCGTTCGTAGAAAAGCGACAGCTGGTTGATAGAAAAAAAATTTCAATAGAACAGACAAGATCTCTAGGATCGAAAGGTTCTCAATTTTCCAATCGTGAATATAAAAGAAGGGAGATGACATTGTCCTTACTTTTTCCACATTAGATTTCGAATATTACAAGAATACTGCTGTAGATTACCCCTTGAAAAAATAACTCGGCCGCCGCTGGTCTTGGTAAATCGATCGTTCTAGATGTTGCGCTGCTTCGAGAATATTCCTATCGGCTTCCGAAGACTTCCATTGGGGCCAATCTAGTTGAAAGTGCGGTACTAAGTAAGCTAATGAGGCGATAGACATTTGAGAATCAATCTGAAGTTCAGTTGAAGTTTTTGTGTTGTATTGTATTGTAGTGGTGGATCAAAGTACAGTGTAGTCGAATATTGACGAACCCTCAGTGTGCGAGTAGTGTTTCTACTTTCGTTTGTGTCGCTTTGCTTTTTCAATATACATCAATTATTGCAAGTGCATTCGTTCGATTCGAATATTTCGTTCTCTCAGAAATGACAAACGAAAATTAATAAGACCAATTTTGGCTCTCAAATTACGGTTGTACGTATGGCTATGATTTAGTGGAGCTACCATTTGAATATAAAGTAACAAAAGCCAAGTTAGTACAAAGAAGGACCTACCTCATCAAATAACTACTATCCAACATGAAATTTACACGATCTTCGAGACAGACTGCGAGTCATTTTCAATTTTTCTTTCAATTGCTGTTTTTGTTACTGAAAATAACTGGAATGTATGGAAAAATTCAGTTCCAAAGCAAAATATATTATTGAAATATAATTCATCGTCATTTATTTCGTCTTCTGCTGAATTTTTGGGCTCAAATGACATGCTTTTCTTGAAAAAATCTTCTCTTTGCCATACTCTTTGAATGTCAATAATCTTGAAAATGAGAATTGTATTTTCAGTGGGAGTTTCCTTATATCGTAGTTTCTATCGAATATTTGTTTCCTCTAAAACTAAACACGTCATGTAGAAAAGAATTGGATCTATTCGTTGTTATTCCCGTCAATTTGCAGACTCGAATTGACGAATATTGCTCGGGAAAGGTATTTGCCAGTCTATTAGACTCTAGGAAGATTTTTATCGTTCACGAAACATTCACAAATCCAAGACCGAATCAATATAATTCGAAATGAAATCTCTGAATTGGATCTATTATTCTTTCGAATAAATCTCGCTTGACTAATTCTGTATTTTATGAAGGAAGGCGAGTAAATGCTTCTGTGATTGAATTCGATTTGAGTTAATTTGTAGGAAATGAGAAAGCGAATGGTTAATTAGAAAATAGATTTTTCAAGTTGAGTTGTTTTCTTTCCAAAAGGCGGGAGAAACGCCTTTCTCTTTTTTTGTGGATATCTCTTCAATAAGACCATCCCAAGTTCTAGTTGGATATCAGTGATTCTTGGAGTACAATTTAAAACGAGTCTCAATAACTTTTGTAGTTTCCATTATCTTTCCAGTATTGCGAGAACCTGAAGCTTGATGAAGTGAACAATAACTCATTCGTGGAAGTGGCCAAAAGTTAAGGTAGATCACTAGTTTACAGTCAATTTACGACTGTAAATGATAGCAAAAATTTCCTAACACTTAAGATTTTTGAGTTATGTTTTTTTCCACAAAAATTGAATGAACACGACATTCCAAATTTGCTTTTCCACTAATTCGGGAAAATTCTTTGAAATCTGGCAACACAGCAGCTCTGCCCAGTATTCGAAACTGCTTCCGTTGTATATGAGAATTGTAACGCCGCTTCTCGGAATATGGAACCGCTATAAAAGTAGCAGGTTGACAACCGAATCATCTATATTGGTTTAACGCGAATATTAAGAGTATCATATAAGTGTTATCTTTGTAAATAAAATAAGTTGACTCCTGTGAACGCAGTATCACATAATTGAACTCGACGTACGCAACAGTTCAAAAATATCTAACGTGGCTACGTTAATCCCGCAGATAGTTTTTGCTATATATGTGGTCGGTGTACTTCTAAATCCCAGTAACGGCCAATTAATCAAATAACCAAAGTAGCTTACCATAAGTATTTTGGATTTGTTGTTGGTGATCAAATCGGGATTGGGCTCTTTACGTATGTTGCCAAACCTGTGCAGCAAATCTGAATAACTGGTTAGATGGCATACGCTCTTCAATGCCTTTTGCAGTTCCAATGATTTAGTGAGAAACAACAAATCATCACAACGACTGTTACTTTTGCATGAAAAACGTGTCTAGTTTTTTTAAGAAGGAGCAAATACAAAATTGTATATCCGGTTATTCGTTATTC
>WOGR01005065.1:0-14139 GCA_015342045.1 Leptinotarsa lineolata | reverse complement strand
AATAAACAATACAATTGAAAATTAAACGAGTAGCTAAAAATGGCAAATATATTAAGCAAAAAACCTGAAAAGAATTCACAGTGAAATAAAATTGAACAGTCATCACCAGAAGAGGATTGTGGATCCTAACAATCGAAACGTCGTGAAGTAACGTGGTTTGAAATCGCTTAATAAGTTTTTATTATATTAATTTATTTTTATTTTATTCGTTCAATTTGAATTCTTTTCAGGTTTTTTGCTTAATATATTTGCCATTTTTAGCTACTCTTTTAATTTTCAATTGTATTGTTTATTCCAGGAATTTCAAATCATTTTTATACAATATTAGACAATGGAAGTCCGAACTGATGAAATTCACCACGAAGCATTGTCATTCACCTTCAAACAAACGCAGAAAAATTACTTGTAACAGTTAATTATTCAATTATCTGAAATTGGTTTCTCTTAACGATAAAATACTTATTCATTGTGTTATTTATTTCACTGATAGCGTTTTCCATTGGTCCAACATTTTTTTTGGTAAACTGGAGTGAGTTATAAATGCATTTCCTCTTGAATTATTATATTTATCATTTGTTTGCAGATTCTCAAAATTAATATATAACTGCTAATAACTTTGGAACGGCATAACCGAATTCCGGAATTAAAACAGTATTGGATCGAGAATCAAATTACCTATTGACCGAGGTATCACAAGTACCCCTATACATTTGAAAAAAACAAGTTGGTAACGCCCTCTCGGCGATGAGTGATGCAATACTAATGTCTTTCTCATACGTAAATTTGATATCTTGTTCTGTTCAAAAGTTGAGATGGAGAGGGAACTATTTATGTCTGCACTGTATATGTTAAACATATTCATAAAAGTTAATTCAGCAGTCGTCGCAATTGTAACAAAATCAAAAATTATTTCTTGAATCAAGTTTTGCCTAATATGCCTAATCTATGATGACAATTCGTGGGGTGAGCATTACAATTAGGTAACTACAAATTTGGCAAAATATGGATAACTGCAAAGAAAAATTCTATTAGGTTAGGTGCACTATTGCAGACAGTTTACAGGTGCTTCTTACAATTTTCAAAACTAGATAAGGTAATCATCAGAGAAAAAATCCATTCTATAACCAAGCAAGTTCACATATCTAGTTGTTCAACATACTGAATTGTTTATTTTATCAAACTGGTATTTTTTTTTGTAAAATGAAACAATTTTTGCAGTGCATTATTGTCAAAACAATAATAGATCGCAAATAAACAATTTATTTAAAAGCCTGATTTCCCCAATTAAATATAAAACAAACAACATCATTCTTTTATAAAATATTACATTTGAACATTATGTATGTAAATCAGCATCAAAAATAATTTTAGTGCTAAATAAATGAAATTTAGAAATGGTAGTTAAAGGACACTCAATCAAGCCTTCACATTCTACCAAAATCGTGAAAAAACATTCATTTGAGTTTTCCCTGAAACAGCTGATTTGTAGTTTGTTAGTTGTAGTATCCACCCCACGAATTATAATTTCATAATAAATTTTATAGAAGATGGTAGCTTCTTCAATTGGACTAGTAAATCCATCATGCAGCGAAACGTGTCCTAAATAAAATTGGGTCAGTGTTTATAATATGCATACCATTTGTTTAAACTATCACTCTAGATGACTTTATTTTTCATACTTTATGGATTTCATGTACTATTACAGTCCACACTTTATTGTTAGGCATTTTATTATATATTTTATACCACTGTATATGGAATGACTTTTTCCCAAACTAGATAAGGGTATGAGCAGACTAAGGCTATCTGCAAAGTAGGGTTGTGACAATTTTCTGAATAATATTGACTTTTGATTTCTTGTATGAGAATTGTTGTTTCCAAAATATAAAATGAAGGTAATGTTAGTATTTCATGTTTAATAAAGACTGTCCTACATGAATTCCTTCTTTTTGCATAAGTACCTGAGCAGTCTTTTTTGTAGTATGAGGATGGATTGAAAACGTTTGTCACCGAATAAGCCTCAAAATTGTATTCCGTATCACAGTTGGGACTTTACAAAGGCATAAATATTTTTTGATATCAATGTTCATTCACAAAAGATTTTTGTCACACAAGTTCTCCACTTTCATTAGATCCAGAGATATTTAGCCAGGTGATGTTGTTTTTTACGATAAAAACAGGTTGGGACCTAGTTTTCACAAACTGTCACCGATTTTCTAGATATGACTTGAACCAATTAGAAGCTGAGATATCAAATCCATATATATGAATCAATGCAATATAATTCTTAAGGATAAATAAATACCAAGAACTCATCTCGTTGATTGAAGATTCAACTATTCAATAGCATTTGTGAAAACTATGAATCGATTTCTTTTCTGAAATTATTGAATCCACATAGGACTTTTTTTTGACATGATCTGTGACGTAAATGTTTTGAAGTGAAGTAATCTAGGGTGACTTCAGTCTTAAGTCGCAAATTTTTGGTAGGAAGAAGTCAAACTACTATTAAAAACTTATGACTCTTACACACACACACACACACACACATTGAAACTATATATAATATCAATGCTCCTACACGAATGTTCCCACTGAACATTAATAATTCAACTGCTTACAATTTACTACAACTTGAGACTTAATTAAGACTGGTAGAATTATCCGGTAGCACTGTTCTTACCCTCCATCTGCCTGATGTACATCTTTACCTTCTAATTGCAACAAATAAGGTATACTAGGTCCACACAAATCTATATCCAATAAACCAACCTATAATGAAAAATCACATATATATTATATTTTGTGGATGAACTATTCATATACCTTATATCCTTTTTCCTTAAATGTTAATGCCAATTGTGTACTGACTGTTGATTTACCAACTCCGCCTTTTCCGGATAATACCAATATAACGTTTTTAACTGTTTCCAACATTTTTAGTTTTGTCAATTAATGAATAAAACTCCAAGCACTAAGTTTAAAAATAATTATAATCTCTACATACTTCAAATTAAGACATCTGACACCTGTCAGAGAATAATAAACAATTGTTTATTATTGTGATGAGATCATAGACATATGGACTGGCCGTGATGTCACTTTTACCTAATTCAATCTGCGGATCACACGTCTTGGCCACTGCGTCACAGCACCATTTGACAAATTAAATCTCAAAATTTTCTCGATGGCAATATGCAACACGTAAAACATCGTGACATTGTATCTGACGTTAGGTCATTGTCTAGTAAATCCTTAGACAATGGTTAAGTGTATGAGAGTCGTAAATGCCAAAACTTAAATCTCTTTTTCTTTGTTTAGTTAATGGAGTCAATGTTCTCTTTAAAATGGTCAGTCCATATTATGACGCCACTGGATGATATCTAACTTCACTATCCGTGCGTTCCACTAAGCGCTCACAACTATCAAAATGCTCCTTCAGCCGTTCCACATAACGATCGAGGTCGTTGTGGTCGTGGAAAAACGTCACAACCCATCCTGGGAAGTGGGTCGAACTGGATGTTGAGAATATTTCAGCGCAATTTTTGAAATATGACATAAATGTTATCTTTCATTCGTAATTCATTTCTAATTTCTTAACTTATTCGATGTTCAATGTTATTTGTGACTCACTTCAGACTTTGCTCTATATTATTAATCTAACTTTGAGGCTGATCATAGAAAGTTAAGTCTCAGAGCCAGATATTTTCCATGGTTGTTGGTCGTTGTCTACAGGTTTAATGAGTGATGTTTCACCGACGTCTGCGCAGGGCCGTTTCTGAGGTGACTTACAACCCTGGTGCCGCCTCTATAACAGTCTTTTGGTAAATTCACCATATATGTCACATTATATGATTTGCTTATGGAAAATTAATACAGTATCATAGTATTTTTACTTTTAGTATAAATTTTATAACAGCTTTAAGCAAAAAATACAACAAAATGTACTATCTAAATAACCTAAAAAGTTTTTTGAAAAAACATATAAATATGACTTACATAACAAAAATTAACATATAAACATGAAACAAGACTTAATTTAAAAAAGGATAAAGGCATTAAATACTTAAATAAGACAGCATATTTACTGAAATTCAACTTTTCTGGCCTTTATGTTCGCAAAATCTTTTACTGAATATTCTATATCTAAGCCTTCACAAATGTCATTTTCTATAGAAATTAGCGCCAAATTTGCAAACCTTTCTTGACTCATTGTTGTTCGTAAATACTTTTTTATGAGCTTCAATTTCGAAAACGACCGCTCCCCACTAGCTACAATCACTGAAAAAGTCAGCATTATTAGTAATATAAATTCTATGTTAGGAAAATCAGCATTTAAGTCATACTTGTTTATATATGACAAGACATCACATGGTGTATTTGTGGATATTGTATCAATAAAATTCATTAGCATATTTATTTCATTTTAAAGTTCACTACCAATTATATCTTTGGTTTCATGATGACTTAATTTCTGTTTCAGTTTCTGGCAATCATTTTGTAGGTCTAGATTTGTCTTAGTTTTCAAGGTAATAAAATTACTCAAAAAACTAATTTCAATTGATCAAATCTTTCAGAAAGAGCACTGATCATAGCACCAAGAATTGCAAAGAAAAAAAATTGCTTTGAAATCTTTCTCTGGTCTATTAGAAGTATAATTTTTAATAATTTTATTTCAAAAATTTCCGCCCCAGCAGCATTGCGCCCTGGCGACTTGTACCACTTGCACCACCTGATAGGCACGGCCCTACATCTGCGGTAGATACATATTTGTATGTAACAAGCAGCTTGTCATCTGTTCCCTAAGATTTATGCATAATCACCATTAACTCTGAAATATCATCATTATATGTTGAAACATATATAATATCGATATTTTGGAAAATAAATATTATATCTATTCATCTATCCATTTTCAAACAGGTATTTTTATAATTCATGGATTCAAAAATTTTTAGTTGATGAATACAAATATCGATTTACTGTTGACCTCAAAATTCTACCGATTATTATAAAGTATTATAAAGTGTCCTGTTGACGTGTATACTCGTCTGACAGTAACGCCTCTACCAAAAAATGCTGGTTAGTTTGGGTTAGGAACATTTGGAACGTATCTATATAGTTTCACTAAAACGAGCAGAGAAAATATGTTGGCGTAAAATTTGAAGTTGAGATACCCTTTTAATATGAAGTAGAAATTCTAATTAAAATGCTACTGAAATTTCAATTGTTGGAAAAATATGGTATGGGATATGAAAAAAAATATCCCGTTATTATGATTTCAGAATGAAGGGTTAAATATAATACACACTTGATTAGGTTGTTTCTAAGTTACAATAAGCATTCCGATACAAACAAGGTTTAGTTAGCATTTACTTGATGATAATTTCCATGCGATTTGAAATTTTCAAATCTGCTGGTGGTAAACAATGGTAAAAACAGTTTTTTAATACTAGGACTACTTTTTAAATTTATGGATATTATATTTTCAGATATTGAGTAGAGCAAAACCAGCAATCCCAGTGAACAATGAGTCTTTGAAGGATAGTGGTAGAGGAAATTTATCGAAGAACACTTCACAGTTTGAAGTTTATTTACAAAAACGTGACTATGCAGGTGCCATCACCTTACTGGAGGTAAACATTTTATAACTATAATATTAACCGTAATAATGTAATAATAATAATAGTAGTAATAATAATAAAAATAATATTAAATTAACTAAAAGAACAATTTGTTCTGGCCAGTCTCGACTTACCTATCTAATATGCAGGAAATGCCTCTGTGAAGATTCCTGCATTGACAGCTGTTGGATACAATCCAACGCCCTTCGTGGTATTAGCCAGGGGAATTGGCGCGGTGGTAGTGCGCCCGACTCACGATCGGAAGGTCGTGGGTCGGACCAGATATTTTTCGCGACAGAATTTATCTGGTTGAAGCTGGGATGATTCTGCAACCGTGTTAGGAATCACACGTTTAAAAGTAAGACCTCGTTAGTCCTTAGCTCGCACAAGTTTGTCAACTTCTGAGAGTTGTCATTTGTATGGGGGCGACAGCTGATTAACGAAAAAACAGATTTTAAACAGAATAGTTGTTTTCTGATAGGTGTCAGTCCATTAACCTACAGTGTAGGTAAGTCGAGACTGGCCGGAACAAATTGTTCTTTTAGTTAATTTGATTTACAGCCAGTCTTACAGTATGTCCACTGAATATATATGAGAAAATAATATTGCTTTAGTACCACCTACGGCACTTTTTCAGTATTGACGAGACACCTCTGTTGCCCTTAGCCCCGGCGGATATTGAATCCGTTGTGGAGAACGAGATGTGCCGCATTTATTGAAAGTATTCTCGTTCCCCACCTCCAGGCTCATACAAGCTAATAAGCCTGATATAGTTCTTCTCGACCATCAGAGTAGGACAATATTTGTCGTGGAGTTTTCAGCTCTCGGCGAGTCGAATATCGTCAGAAAAGAGGAGGAAAAACCAATAAAATATGGAAATTTTCTCTTCGAACTACACAGACTCTATACAGACCACTCTGTCAAGATGGTTGTTTTGATTATTGGAGTCCTTGGTGGAATGTAGCCCTTTTTACTTTCGAATCTCAAGATCATGTCGGCTTGCCCCACTAATTTAAGGCATAAATCTTAGCCGGATATGTAAAAGGCTGTCATGCTTGGTTCACTGTGCTTCATTAGGGCACATGATTCTCGAACCTAATGATTCTCTGACACCACGGTGTAAGGAGTCGTCTTCGCCGGTTGATAATGCTGGCGCGCCCTTCCGAATGTATCTGGGCTTGCCGCAATGCGCCTGAGATCCTAACGCACTTGCTGTCAGCATATCCAGCAGATGTGGTCTCAGCCTATATCCATCGACCCTAAAGAGTGCTTTATTACCATCTACAGCACTTTTACGGTATTGACAAGACACCGGTGTTGCCCTACGCTCCGGCGGATATAGAATCCGTTGTGGGTTACGAAAAGTGCCGAATTTATTGGAACTATTCGTTCCCTACCCACAGGTTCATACAAGCTAATAAACCTGATGTAGTTCTTCTCGACCATCAGAGCAAGACGATATTTGTCGTGAAAGAAAAACGAATAAAATATCGAGATTTTCTCTTCGAACTCCACAGACTCTTCCCAGACCAATCTGTCAAGATGATTGTTCTGATTATTGGAGTTCTTGGTGGAATGATCCCCTCACTATTCTCGAATCTCAAAATAATAATTATAATAATAGTAATAATAATAATAATAAATAAGCAGGGATGGCCACTTACCCGAGCAACTGGTGCAAAATCGGACCGGCAGCCCAGGCGCACCCAGGAAGGAGAACACTATTCTCCCTCCGGTGCCGGCCGTGTATCTACACGGCTAATCACCAGGTAGACCCAAAACTTGGTTCCAGAGAATCGAGGAAGGGCACAATCGACCCGCTCAGAGGCGTCAGAGGCAAGGTGGTGGGACACATAACGATGATTTGCCTACCGATGACAACCCTGGCAACGACAATGGACGCATGAGCTAAGAGATAGCCTAATGCATTGTTAGGAGAGTAGTGAGCCTGCGCGAAGGGGGTACATGGCGAGAATGCATGCTCTGTGGTGTGAAACACATCTGGAGCATGCCACCTTTTCCGTCCAAAATCTTAGGGATAACGTATCCTATCTTCGGCGGCAGGGATATATAGCTCCTTCGCACCTGCTTACGAAGTGGTAGAAGTGACAGTTCTACCGCCTGTTGGCCCGGCTAGGGAGGAGACTCGCATCATGCCACCAATGGAGACAATCAGAACACGCAGGGATTAGGCCCCTGAAGCCACAAGAACTGATGTGGATGATGACATCCAAAGCTCGTTTCTAGTACGTTAAGATTCTTTTTTGTTTTTGGAAGTCTACAAATTGAGTTCCTAATGCGCGTGGCTAAGTTCATTAATCAAATAAATATTAATTTTTTTTCAAATTCGAAAACAATAAAAATTTTGAAAGGACGATAACTCTCGCTCTGAAAACACATATTCGTTTGTAACAAATGACCCGTAACGTATCCGGAACACGTTACGACTAGTGGAGATGAAGTACAATTTTGACACGCGCACCCGTGACACGCGTAACAAAGCGATTACATACGTTACATTAGAGCTAGAAGTGACGGAGTACTGTAGCATTTTCATCCATACCACTTCGACTTTTGACACGCGTAACTATATGGGTTGATCCACTATTTGACGGTTTTTAGCCGTTGGGGCGGCAGGAAGCGCCAATTCATTAATTTGGAAAATGTAAAAGAATACTTAGATATTCGAAATCGCGAGCACAATGTTACGTACGTGTAAGCGAAAAAGTAAGTTAGCGGCGAACGAAATGGAATCTAATGCAGCGAAAGTGGCAACAACCGCACTATGTCCATCTTGAGATTAACAAATTTAGCCATTCTTGCCATAGAAAACGATATAAATGTTGATATAGATGGTTGTGTAAAGGACTTTGCGTTAAAAATAGTAAGTAAAGTAAATTTTTAATAAATTTTTTTTTTCAAAGAAATACTCTAGATTAGGGATTGGCGCAGGTTTTATGAAAATAGGTTGACGGATTCACCTACTGATATCTTTGATGTTAAGTCTACCCTGCAGAGTAGACTTAATCCAAGGTCATCTCAATTGCTGTTATGAAATCGTTGAACCCCGAGTCCTATATTTGGCGGATATCAACGATTCCCTTAATTCAAAATGCAACGTTAATTTACTATTCAAGTTTTTTTGTTATCAACGTCAGGAGATTCTAGTTGGCTTCAGTTTATGTCAGCGTTGGTGGTTTGGCCAACTAACGCCGGCATAAAAATTTGGCAAACTAACTTGTGTTACTTTGCACATATTATGGTACAAACCCCAACAGTCGAAATAAAAGCATTTGATCGAAAATAAACAAAGTTCCGAGTATTCATTTAACGTTCCAATTCAACTATATTAGGGCAGGCGATCAACTGAAAATTGAAAACTAAAAATTATGGAAAATCAAGGCAACAGGAGCAAATGACAATTGTATAATATGCTCCAAACACTCAATGAGAAGAACAAAAACACTAAAGGAGAAATTAAAGAGACAATATCGAGAGAGATAAAGGAGTTGAAGCAAGAATTCCAAAATGAGTTGATTGTAATTAAGAGGAAAAACGTTGAGGTGAAACAATAAAATGAACAAATTAATAGCAGGCTGGTGAATATGGAACGGAAAATAAAGAAATTCGATCTGGTGTTTTACGGAATGGAAGAAGAAGAAGATGAAATCACAGAAGTAAATAAACTTCTAAAAATAATCAATGAACATATGGAAATCAAATGCGATTTCACAGACATAGGAGATATATTCAGGATTGGAAAATCATGTTACGAGAAAGTTCGCCCACTGGTCGTTAAATGCGTCAATTATAAGATGAAACTAGAGATATTAAGCAAATCCAAATTCCTGAAAAACAGGAAAATATACATCTCTAATGACCTCATGCCAGAGGAATACGAAATACGGAAATTATTACATACTAATTTGAAAATAGCAAGAGAGAACAACTTCGAAGCTCTTATAAAGAAGGATATTTTGCACGTTGGTAACAAACAGTTCAACTATGAGGATCTGAAGAAAACCACAAATTTCATCGAGGAGATTGAGAAATTTGAAGACGTGATCACAAACCGCAACATAACCAACAAATACCCAAAGGAGACTGCGTTGCAGATATTAGCAGCTGGCAGTGAAGACAAAAAGAAATTAGAAATCCAATCAACTCAAGTAAAAGGCGTACTAGGTTAGACAGCAAAAAGTAGGAAAGTGTATCTTCTTTTTTGTTGAATTTCATTTCAATCCTTTTTTGTACACGTTTATAACTATCTAACCAACTGAATTATTTTTATATTTTACACCCGTACTATTCAATCCATACCTCATATTGTTCCACAAAAAGTATTTTGATATTGACCCATATATTAAAGAATTCGGCATACAAAAACTCAAAAAAGGGATTCAAATGACTTTGACGACTGTAATTTATCACTTGAAAAAGAAATGGATTTCATATTGGTCCATACCAATGTACGGTGTATAACAAAAAATTTTGATGAATTGAAAAATTTCGTTCCTGTAGATTGAAATTATATGTAGTTAGTAATCTTTCTTCCAATATGTATGTATCAATTTATTTCAGTTTGTGCGATGTTGTTTAGTAATAGGGAGGGTGTAGTTTTTTTTTCTGCACAAGGTCCATCTTTAATAGAAACGAAGCTGCATATTCATTATTATTTGCTGTTTCTTCTTTGAGTACTGTTTTCAACTTCCTCCTGTGGATTTCTACTCATTTCCACTGTTATTTTGAGTCCGAAGTTTTTTTTCGATGCACAAGATCTATACTTACAGAAGCCCAAAATTTTCACTAGACTGATACATAGAATATCGAAACTTGTTAATTTGTAATGTAAGAAATCATTTGATTTGATGGACAAGTAGTGCCATTTTACTTTTATAATACTTAATTTTTTTAATATCAGCACAATAGTTCATTTCTGAAGTTTTTTAAAGTAATACAAATTATGAAATCATGAAACAACAACAAAAATTAATTAGCGCTCCGGGCGACTTGATTGATTCCAGTGAAAACCCGGAAAACCTGCAGCATCAGAACATCTGAAGATCTGGATCTGACAATATCCTCTTTTCATAAAATAAAATGTAGGGTTTCTCCAGAGGCTCCAATAAATTTAAGATATCGCCAGAAAATTTAGTGACACGATTATCGTCAAACTTAAACCAGTCTGTTTCGTCTTTGACCAAAGCGTAATAATGACCAGATTCAACGCCAGAACCACAGTGAACAATGACTGCATGAAGACTATAACAGTGGCCTGCTAGATTGAAGTGTTCATCTATTTCGAACCTTCGTAAGAGTTTGGTGCTTCCGTCAGAAGTTAAGTGATGTTTGAAGATCATGAAAATGATGTAACCCAAGAATATCTCAATATTCTCAACGAATTCGATTTCGTCTCCACTATTGACAAAATTACTAGAGGACAAGGAAATTCAGCTTCAGGATGCGATAAAGGAATCAACTATACACGTATATAAATCTTTTGATAATAGTAAACCGTGTCTCTGCATATTCGTTGATCTGGCCAAGGCGTTCGATACTGTTAGTCGTAATAAACTCCTGATTTAGGTATTCGTGAAACGTGTTTAACTTTCATGAACAGTTTTTTGAGTGAGAGAAAGCAGTGTGTCAAAGTAGGTAATATTTTAAGTGAATATTAAATGATGAAGTTTGGGAACAATACTTGGTCTAATTCTTTTCACAGTATATCTCAATAACCTGTTTGATTTCACCACTAAAAGGACAATTATAAGCTATGCAGACGACACAGCATTTTTTCACGAAGCTGAAAACTGGAATTCCATAATCACTAAAGCACAAAATGACTTTAAAACAATCATTGACTGGCTCAGTTTCAAAGTATTGACTATAAATTATTCTGAAACAAAATTCCTAGTCTTTTCAGTGAATACCAAAAATTTACCGTCTCCAACCCCTTGAAATTAGATGTGAAAAGAACATCCTGAAAATAACACAAGCTATATAAATATAGTATCTCGGTGTAATGATAGACACTCTTCTAAAATGGAAATTACACATTAGGAAGTTAATGCAAAAAATTAGAAGCCTATTGTCTGAATTCAAATACTTGAGAAATATTCTGGAAGGAAAACATTTTTTCAAGCTGTATTGCGCATTAGTGGAATCCCAACTGAGATACGGCATAATAGCTTAGATAGGAGCCTATAATATTATAAAAAATGTTGAAATAATTCAAAAATGGATTTGGAAAATAATATTCAGAAAACCAATTACCTACCCATCAGATGACTTTTACAAGCTTGGCAATATCTTAGTTGTAAAACAAATATTTCATTCGACATTAGCTGTTGACCAAATAAAAAAACCGGGGCAAAACTTATCTAGATTACTCCTACTCCATCAGGTAGAAAAAATTTACCATTTTGGTTCCACATATCTGACTAAAAATATAACCCAGAGATCTAGCATATTTCTTGGGCCAAAGATATATAACGATCTGCCAATTGAATTGAAACAACTAGACTCATTATCTATTATATCTGTTCAAGAAGAAGGTGAAATTATGGCTGATTTCAAGATCAAGAATTTTACACATCGATTAATTGATATAAAAAATACATATTATGATACTATTTGAGTTAAGACTGACTACAATAATTACTTTCAAACACTCATGTCAGATTTTTTTTGTGGAAATCTGAGGCACGCCATCATCACATCAACACAAGTCATATTTTCCCAAACTTGGTGGATGCGCTTGCCCCATATTCCGTTAATAATTTATTGACATTTTATAAGTTTTGAAACGATTTTTTTTGTAATATTCATCCTAACTTCACAACAAATGGTAGTTACAATTCGTATATCTTTCTGAATACTCTCAATCTTATTGTTATGATATCTTAAATAGTAATCTAATTTTTATGAAATTTTTGCCATTGTATATTACTACTTAGTATCATTACCTTCAAAAAAATTATATTGTTTACTGTTTTCTTAGGCCATTTTTGTCCCAACTTTGGTCTACTGCTCTTTTCATAGAGCTTTATCTGAAATTCTCAACCTAGTTGAAAATACATTTTTCTGGTTAATTTGTAATTTCATTTTTCCTCTTGTTATATAATACTATGTCACCACATACAAGCTGATAATATCTGCTTTTGTGGATTTTTTGTTTATTCTCAGCCTCATGTTATTAAGTTTATTTTTTTATCATTTGATTTTGTATCAATTGGGTTTCTGTATCTCCTCGCTATTTATGAATAAACATTATTATTATTTTTTACCGTTGTATGCGCTGGTCAGGCTCTATCCCCAGAAGCCCCGATACATTCAGGAGGGCACGCCAGCATTATCAACCAACGACCACTCTCCACACCGTAGGGTAAGTGATCATTGGGTCCGAGAATCATGTGCCCTGAGCAAACGCAATGAGCCAAGAATAACAGCCTTCTGCATCTGTCCAGCTAAGATTTCTGCCTTAGTGCAGCAAGCCGGTAGGATTTTAAGATTCGAGAGTAGAGAGGGTATCATTCCACCAAGGACTCCAATAATCAGAACGACCATCTTGACAGAGTGGTCTGGATAGAGTCTGTGGAGTTCGAAGAGAAAATCTCGATATTTTATCCGTTTTTCCTCCTCGTAGGGCCGGAGAGTAGGGCAACACCAGTGTCTCGTCAATACCGTAATAAAGCACTCTTAGGGCCGAGTTATATCGATGGATATAGGCCGAGACCGCATATGCTGGACATGCGGACAGCAAGTGCATTTGGGTCTCGGACGTCTAACGGCAGGCCCTGCACCTTGTGTCAGAAACCTCTTTACCCATCACGTGACTGCGGTAGACTAAGGTGTTGAAGACCCCATCCTGGCCTGCCATGATGAACCCCTCAGTTTCCGACTTCAGCCCACTCGACCTCAGAAAAGCGAAAGTTAGGCACTTCGATAAGCCAATGTCTTCAATGTTATTGAAGAAAACCCCATGCATTGGCTCATCCTCGTGTTGTCGCAGAAGTGAGGTGATCTCTGCGGCTTTTATATGAGCCTTCTGCTGAACGGGTTCCAACTCGATGACTTGTGGTCATCTCGTTCAGTGTCAAAACTAGACCGAGTCCATCAGCTGCTCGGGCAGCTGCCCTATAGAGAAATGCTCCAATTCCTGCTCTCTCATGATCGCGGACCATGCAGAGAAGGGGATACGAACTCCTTACGACTTTGCAGGCTACATCCAGTACCATTCTGTCATGTAGACACTTCAAACTCAAAAGTCCACGGCCTTCAAGTTGTCGGGGGAGGTACAACCGTGGAACGGACGATTTGAGATTGAAATTCCTATGGAGATGCATAATTTTTTGGGTCTTTATGTCGAGTTGATACAGATCCTCACGAATCCACTTCACTACTCCAAACGAGTATAGTAAGATTGGAGCGGCAAGCATATTCGTTGCAGCAACTTTATTCTTTCCCGACAGTTCCGATGACCAGATCTGTCGGAGTTTGTGCTGATACTTGCCGC
>WOGR01005064.1:0-14139 GCA_015342045.1 Leptinotarsa lineolata | reverse complement strand
TTAGAAGCATATCGATGTAGATGCTCTTCTATACAATACATACCCAATGAACCGGCAAAGTATGGCATCAAAATATATGCTTTGGTTCACTCGAAAACCTTCTACACGTATAATCTTGGAATATATTGTGGTTAGCAGCCTGCTAGACCATTTCAAGTTAGTAATTCGCCATCTGATATAGTCCTTCGATTGGTAGATGGTTTAGAGCATTCCAATAGGAGCTCAACGTGTGATAACTGGTATTCCAGTTGTGAATTGAGTAGATCCTTTTTGGAAAAAGGCATCACATTCATTGGAACTCTAGAAAAGAATAAAAGGGAAGTTCCTGTGGAATTTTTACCGAATAAGTCGAGAGCTGTTGGAACTTGTTCATTTGGATTTTAAAAAAATCTTACACTAGTTTCCTATGTTCCTGAACAGAACAGAACTGTTCTCCTTATCTGTACGATGCACGGTAATGACTCAGTTGATGTGGAAACGGGAAAACCCGAAATAATTCTTGACTATAACCGTACCAAGGGAGGTGTTGATACTATTGACCAGAAATGTAATGCATATTCAGTATCTCGAAGAACAAAACGATGATAATTTGCCACATTTATGGAATTCCTCAATGTAGCAGGAATAATTGCACACATTTTATATACATATGGAAAACTCAACATTGACATGGGTCATCAACGACAATCTTTTCTGAAACATTTATCAGTGGCTCTCATGAAACCCCATATGCAAGAGAGACTTCTAATAAAATCATTACCCCTGCATACCAGGTCGACTCTCGGAAACTCGTTAGGGAAGCCACCAACCAGAAGAGAGGCAGATTCTTCACTGAGTTATAGAGGGAGGTCTTATCTTCATGGACGCTCAAAAAAATAATTATACAACTACGAAATGTTCAAATTGTAGCCAGTTTTCTTGTGAAAATCATAGCAGATCATTTGTTAAATGTGATTCTTGTATTAACTCTGATCGGGTCAGTGAGTCTGATTAGTAGTTGAAATTTTCCACCAATTATGCAAAAACTCTTTTTATCAATCAGAATGTTGATTTTGCCCCTCTATAATAAAAATATGTGGTTTATTTTGAGGTTGATGTTCAATTTGCTGAAAATTCCACATGGCGTACTCCATACGCCGAGCGCCATATTGTGTAAAAATTTAGGCGCGCCTAGCCAAGGGTTAATGCAAGGCCATTGTCACTGCAATCATTTAGTTGTGACGATACTATGTTACTATCAGTTACTAGGTTCTCTAAATTTTTGTTAGACATGAGAAAATTTGTGTTATCGGCATATGATATTAATGGAAGTATTTGTTCGAAAGAAAAAATTCGTGTTATTTAATGTTTATATGGAAGTAGCTGTTTCAGAAGGGCTTTTCCTTTCATTTTGTGTCTGAAAGTTACTTCTTTGCATGATCTACACATCTATGTTTAGAGTTACTTCTTTTGAAAATGATTGCTTTCTTTTTTTCTTTGGGAGATTCCCACATTTTTTGTATAATGATGGAGTAGTAGAAAGCCAAAAACTTTCTTCCCCAAACTTTTCACGATTTGTCTTCATCTCTAACTTGAACGCATTTATATACTGCTGCACTTCATTTTCGAAGGCAGAAACTGTTTCCAAAAACTGACCCACATACTCATCTTCGGGAGAAATGATCTGGGATTTTAGTTCATTCAAGCCTTTTTTCAAGAGTTCTTCCAGCTTACCAACACGAGAAGTCATTTTGCTAATATCATCTGCTGCCGTTGCACCTTGATTGTGTTGTTTTCTGCCGGTCATCACTGAGTCACCGTTTGACGGGTTACACTGGAATCTGAACAATTTGAAGAAAATAAAAACATACTGGGTATTGGGTTGCGACTCAATCTACTTGCCAATCTATTGTCCCGGCTCATGTTCTATTTAATAAGTGAGACTCAATAATTTCACCTATTCGAAATACATTTTGCTTTGCATAAAAAAAATCAATTCATCACCTAATCTGCAATAATTGGTAGTTTTGTTTTCTGTGGAAGTTCTTTCAATAATGGAATCGCTGGACTCTAAACAATCATCAAATAAATAAAATTCACAATTGAGGCATATTTCGCCAACATCCATGAAGCTTCGACAAACTGTTGAACATTTATATCATCGCCAAAAATTCCATCTAGTGTAACAGGTCCAACCTAAATGGATGGTTTTGGGTTTAGGTATTCAGCAGTTCGTCTTTGTAACACTGAACAGTCACTTCTTTAATCAGTAAAAGTTGATTGCTGATAGTAATATTTCGAAAGAATTCATTTTTTTGTTTCCGTTGATATTGAGTCGATATCTGATTTCAGCTGATTTTCAGTTTTGATTTCTTTGTCCTGCTTGTAATTTTTTTTGAAGCAAACAGCTTGAAAGTTACCACTTATGTTACAATATTTACACGTTAACTCTTTTACAATATTTTCATAGTCAAATTTCCTTTTCATGTACCTCGTTTCACTACAAAGGTGACACTCAAATTTTATCTCCGTTTGAAATTTAATTCGGGGTTTATTTTGTAATTTTGTGGTCCCGGAGAAACTGCTCTAATTTGAATCGATATGTTAGTACTTGTACTTTCATGAGTTCGATTTTTCAAATATAATCAACTAATGAATCTAATGTATCAATACCGCTAACTTCCACTGGGAGAGACACTGTTTCGTTGTCAGTTGCACCGAAAATAAGAGAAATTCTATCTGTTTCTGAAAAGTTCAATTTGAGTTTGTTTATTTTTGCTGAATGGCCAAAATTAAAAGAGAAGATAGATTATCCGGAGACAGGATCCTGGTTAGCTAGGCCCATGAAAAGAGCAAACGTATTTCGATCAGGTTGAAATACACCACTGACCCATACCTTTCAACTCATTAAGAGCCCGAAATTCTATTGTATTTTCATCCCAGCCATAATAGTGGGCATGCGATAATATTCAACCATTCGAAAATATTTTCCTTGCTAGGGTCAAAATCTGGTATAACTTTCGCAAGAACATTACAGGTAGTCCTTTCACGCAAAGAATGAAGTGCAGTAATCAACCTGAATTCAACCAGTTGTTTTTCACTTAGTCTTAATCTTTTGAATCCCCTCGAGAGTCTCGACTTTCCCGAACTTTGGGATAATTTCCTCAAAGTATTTCTTCAATAACTCCTCAGGCGATTCTCTAAAGATTTGGAGTTTCTTGACGAACTCGAACTTGTTGAATCAGAAGAACTTGAACTAGGGCTTCGACTCCGTTTATTTTTCGACACTCGATAATATTATACGTACACGCGGTTCTTTATATGACTTCTTAGATATTGTAAAACATATATTTCGAACACAATTTCTATATTCCAAATATTTATTGAGGTTCCGAACTCTACAAAATGTATCGATTTTATGAATGCTTGGCTGTTTTGTATGTTTTTATTATATATTTATGTTTCGAAATAATTCGCAGGGGGCACGTGCATGTCTATAGGGTGGCAGAGTATTTTCCGATATCTAACAATAGGTCTTTCATAGGGGTATTGTTAAATTAACTGCTTGAATTGCAATGAATTCCACTAGGTGATCCATAATGATAAATTATATCAGAAGGATGTGAATGACTGATTTGGCGGATTTGTTTTCTGAAGGGTAGGCTTGAATATAGGGATTCACTTATGTGAAAATGTGCTGTTTTAACTAGGACTCGATCTCCTGGTTTCATATCGTCAATCTCAGCCCCTTTCGACCCGTCTTTTTTCCCGCGTTCTTTTTATGCTAGGTCACGATCGTAAGCTTCATCTTCGAACATCTCTGTGGAATATCTTCCAGACATGGAATATTATCACGAATCTTTCTGTCGACTAGCAGATCCAATGGAAATTTATGAAGATGTTTCCGTGGTCCCGTTGGGCGTCACATTGTACATCATGATGTGAGCAATTATTCCTCTCTTATAATCCTAATTTTTCAGAGGTTTGCACTTCCTCATTGGCTTGGGGGCAGTATGGTGGCGAACTACTTCAATATCATTTGTGCTACAAAAATTCTAGAATTCTTTGCTATTGAAGTTTGTAACATTATCCTATAGTCTTTGAATAGCGAGAAAATATTTCCACTAGTGCTTGGATCACTACTTTCGCAGTTTTGATCTTTGTGAACACAGCTTCCGGAAATCCGAAATAATAATCACACAATATATCACAAGATGTTCTCGATTTAGTTCGCCAGGCATATAGTCAAGTGCTAGTTACTGCCACGTTCCACACGAAAGTTTATGTCTAGTCATTAGGGCCGACTTGTTTGGTTGTGCCACAAAAAGATATTCATGGTAATTTTCCACATTCTTCCCCGCCTCTTTATCTATCTTGGACTATTAGAATTTCGAACGCAGTCTTCGTTTCATCTCCAGGATGCCCTACGTGTGCAAGTTCTAGCACCCGACTTCGTAAGTTTTTTGCTATGATGATTTTCTTGCCACATAGCAGTATTGGTTACATTGAGGCGAAATGAACGAAACGGGCTGCTGTCATTTGGTATCCATGAATCCTGTTAATTCAGTCATGAAGCTATCAAAAGTTTGAAGGGGAAAATTCCCCCTCAATATCACTTCGTTGGCTCATCGCATATCTATGCAGATGCGAATATCACCGTCGGGTTTGAAAACATATGAGAGATACATAAGCTAATTTCCTCCACCTTTTTAAACATATCTTTGGTGAATGCTTCTATAAATTTCTATTCCTTCTTAGTTTCGACAGTATCAAAAATTTTTCTGATCGGTTGATGTACCAATTTCATCATCGGATTGATAGTTACTTTTACTTCAATATTGGGGAGTTTTGGAGAAGGGGCGGTTTCTTCTATTTGGCACCTAATCCGATCTTCAAAACTCCTGATACTCTGCCTAGTAGAAATATTGCTTCATTTTCTACTACCGTGAACGACTCGCATGGCAGCGTTATTTCTAATGAGCGTTCCAAAATATTTGCCATTTATCATGTTGCAAGATGCTCCTGAATCGATCAGTAGGTTGATTGTTACACCGCCGATTGCAACCGGAATCATGTCTCTCACAGAACTCTTGCTGTTTTTTGTCAAAACTCGCACTGTCATGAGTTTTCCCTGAAAATGAATGAATTGTCTGATACAATTTTCATCGTTTCGAGCTCCAACTCAGTATACCTCAAACTGCACTGTTAAAGTACTTTCATTTTGAGAACTGCGTTAATGTGGAATAAATTTTCTGAGAACGTTTTTCCAAATGAATTAAATCTTCAGCTCTAAGGCATCACTCTTGGAGCGCCTTAAGAATTTTACTGCAGTGCTTGTGTTTCGTCCTCGAAAAAAATTACTTTTCGTGTTATTATCGAAATAACATCTGAAAACATGGGTTCGTTTGTTGAAAAATTGACACATTTACTAACGAAAAACCGCAAAGTATTGACTTCCAGAAAAAACTTCATTGAACAAAAGTTACTTGGAATTGTGTAGTCTATCCATAACTGAACATAGTCAAGTTTGTAAATTATTGTGCAGATCGATACTGTTTGGCAAAATTATATGATATCTCCGTACTTCACCGTCAATATTTGCACATCGTGAAATTTTGATTTTCGATACATATGATTTAGTCACACAGTTTTCTCTTCAAACATCAGCACCGGTCTTCTTCCTCAAACATTTCGTGAGCCTATGAGGAGAACAATATGTAGTCAATCGTTTTGTTATATATCTCAAAGCGATTAATCAACGTTTTCGATAAAAGATCGCAGGAAAGCATCTGACAGCTCTCGGATAACATCGTTATATTTCCATCGATTCAAACAAAACATAATCAAATTATACTTTTGAACCTTGTCTTGAATCACTGCATTCATTTTTGAAAGCCGTATGATAGTTTTTGAGTATATCGCGTTCTGATAGCCAGACAGACAGACTAGGCGGGGACTTTATTTCATAATGTATATTCATAATAATAGCTGAGAGAATTGATATAAAGGATCTCAAAGCATTTACTACAGTTTTCTTCATTTCATTTCTAGGTTATCCTCAAATGCAAAATACAAGATATGTCATTCCTATTCAGTCAGCTGTACAATATGATCCTCATCACCACTTGCACTATATACGCTGTCAAAACACGCAAAATACCAGAGAACTTCAATGAATCCAAGTTCATCGGTTTCACCATGTACACTACATGTATTATATGGCTTGCATTCATCCCAATTTACTTTGGAACCGGAAATGCCTACGAGGTAAGTTTTTTAAACTTTCTAGTGCTCATGAGTATTCCAAGTTTGCGGAATGATATTCGAATGTCTTGATTCAGTAGAAAGTAGTCTATGTAAAAAACACATACGTTATCGTTTTTTCATTAACTACACAAAGTGAGTGAGTATACTTGAAAACTGGCTGTAAATCAAATTTCCTAAAAGAACAATTTGTTCAGGTAAGTCTCAACTTACCTACACTGTAGGTTGATGGACTGACACCTATGAGAAAACAACTACTCCCCTGGCTAATACCACGAAGGGCGTTGTATTATATCTGACAGGTGTCAGTGCAAGATAATTCACTGAAGTTATTCCTGCATATGCTGTTGGCGACAAAACTAAACGGAATCGATTGTCCAATTATTAGAACACACTTGCAGACCGGTTTCGGGCTGTTTAGCCACTCGTCAGTGCAAGCTAGTGTCTATCATCAACCTGCAGTTGATGATTTCTGATAATTAAAAATCGAATTCCTTTTAGAATATATCATCCATCGAATTAGGCAGAAGCGAACAAACAACAGCAAGTTTGTCATCGCCCCATCTGCCCGAGAACGAAGTAACCAACCGCATATCCAGGGGAGTATTTGTTTTCTAATGGGTGTCAGTCCATTAACCTACAGTGTAGGTGAGTTGAGACTGGCCTGAACAAATTGTTCTTTTAGGAAATTTGATTTACAGCCAGTCTTCAAGTATGCTCACACTGTTTAATTTTGAACTATGTCTACATTTTGAGTTTTTTATAATTATTTTCGATTTCTATAATGTGAGTAATATGTTTTATTTAATATTATATATTGCGGTTACCTATTTCAATAAATATATTCTTCTTAGATTTTTCCAATTTCATAAATGAAAATTCATTATCACCAAGCTTGGCAGATGAAGAATCTTCAATGTAGTTGCCTTGTAATGAAAAGTATAGGGAACAATAGATTTCTCGAGCGACGCGGCGGTCGATGTCAAAGCTCAATTTTGCAACCTAACTCTTTGAATGAACAAGGTTTTGAGTTTTCTGGCGTGAAGATGTCTATGCTTGCTTATACTCAGGTTTGTTTTTTTAAGGACAGTTGAGTCCGAGAATGTATTCGTTGTTCAACCTAACGTCAACTAATGATACTGATGGTAGGTTGAAACTGAATTTATGGTGTTTGATTACCAATGCTTTTTGTTCGGGTTCTGGTGCTTATTGATTATGTTCATGGTGGATGTTCAGGTGAGTTCAAACGACAATTGGATGTCCACAAGATATTTTTTGGATACAAGTTCATCATATATTAGGACTATCCAGAATGGATGTCAACCAGATTTCAGTCTGATGATCGTTTATTGCCGGATATAATGTAATTAAATAGTTTCATCGATCGTGCTTTGGATCACAATCAAAATATTTCTCTCACAAATTCCATTGGGGAGCCTGGAGGTTGTTCAAAGGGAGCTACCAGGTTGATGGGTAGGTGCTAATCCTTACGACTTGATGAAACTATTATTCAGAGACAATAAATTGCGACCCTATAATCTCAGACAATTCTCAATATCATTAGATATTTTGGTAGTTACTGCTATATGTCAGTGATATTACACGATGTTACCTTATTTGATTCCTAATTCACTTGATTGTTTTCTTCCACTCACACTCAAGTAACTCATTTCATGTTTCCAGAAGCTGGAACGAGCGATTCTTCCGAAAAAGTTGCTCCGTTAAATGAAGTCAAGCGCTTTATAACTCAATGCATGTGTGCGGTTGGAGTCAAAGAAGACAAAGCTGAAATATTTGCAGATTCTCTTGTCCAAGCAGATTACAGAGGAATAACTAGTCATGGTGTTAATAGGTTGGGTAAGTACAAGAATACTCAATACATTAAACTCATGTTTTTAATTCAATTTTCAATAGTGCTGCAGACCTGCTACAGACAGGTTTGGGAATTTTATCTCCAGCGTAGCAAAGCATGTCACTAAGAGTAATAACATCAATCAATACTGAAGAAATGACTTTTTTTTCAAATAATAATTTCTTGTTATGATGATGCGGAGAATTGAAAATATATTTGTTGATAATTATTTTATAGGACCTACCTACGGCGACTCACTCACCTCTTTTATACTTTAATTATGATTTCCTTGGCTTCAAATCAAATATATTCCAGTTACTCAAATTCGTATATAATACTAACGTTTTTCCTCGAAAATAAAAGGAAAGTCAATCATAATTCGCCAACGTACACAAACTAATCATAAAACAAACTACGGAATCGGAATTGTCAAGCAAAATTCTATGCGAGGAGATGAAAATCATACAAACGAAAAATAATAAACCATTTCATATAGTATACAGACGTATATAAATGTGAGTTACTGTATGAAATACTCATTTAAAGTGAAATATTCTGGATCTATTTCACTTCAATTCAGCGCAATAGACCATATTGGATAATAATTTCATTTGGAATGCATGTACTTTTTCTGAGTTCGTTATATACTCTGTTTATATGCCATTAGTGTTAGTTTTCATATCAGTTGCTCACGCTGTCGCCTGAAATATATATTAAGAATAGGAAAAATGAATAGAATGAAAATAGAAAATTAAACTGATAAATGCAATTGTCTATCCCTATAGAAAAACGTATCTGCAAGCTAGAATCAAATGAATTGGAAACGAACGCTTGTTTCCAGGATTTTTTTTGTGGACTCTTCTGAACTCCAGCATTGGGCTAAGAGCACCGTCAAATCAACAAGGCGTCAGTATCCCCAGTTAAGGCAGTCTCTGCACCTCCTTGCAAAATTATAAGGATCACCAGAAAAGCAGCTTAGTTCAGGCAAAGTTCATCTAAAAAGAAAAAAACTTGCTTGTGTTTATATTTTCCTATATCTTACAATACGCAATTACCTGATTACGATAAATGGTGTGAGCTTTTACGTGACGTCATATATTAGCGTTCTTTTTTTTGTCTTTCTCTAAGGTGAATTCATTACTTAACTCAACTCTGGAAATCAGAATCCGAATAAATTGTCTTTATTAGTAATACAACTGAAATTCAGTAATTTTTTTGACGATAGTGGATTCTCGCATCAACTGGGCAGTTTCTCAGTTTTTATCTGGCCAAGAAAAATTGGTGACGCTCCACTTTTTTTTCCATCATTTTGATTTGAATGCACCCACGATTTAGTGTACAACATTGACCCAGTCGGGTTTGTTAATGGTGTTTTAATTTGGCAACCCTATTGTGATTTTTCTTAATCTTGAACAGAAAACCCACGTAACACAATAATGAAAACGACTCTCAACCAATAAATGAAACTCGAAAATGGGCAATACAAACATTTATGTATGACATCTAATGACAAATACACAGAGCACCCAACACCAAGAAAATGCATGTGTTCCAAATGAAATATTTATTCCATAAGGTCTGTTGCTATGAAATATTGTATCCTTTCATTTTTTATTACTCACAAATTTTTCATTTTTCTCTGGATCCAATTCTGAATTCCACACAAACGAAGTCTAGAGCAGTAGATAGTTCATAAGTAAAATGTATAACATAAACAGTTAGGTGATGCCATTTATCGCTTTGGAAATTATCCATAAATAGGATATACATTACCCTTCTCATTTATATGCTTCGTTTATACAATCGTGATAAACGTTGAGTTGATGAGACATTTCAAAGTGAACCAAACAAAGCATCGAGAATATATGAAGAAAATATTCATACTATGAACTACAATGGCGACCACCTAGAGGAATGGATGAGGAAGTTTTCAATGAATCCCGTCCAAAAAACCAATTAAGCCCGCGGCGTACCTATATTATTTTATTGAGGTGATCTTGAAAGTCAAATAACTCTTTGATACTGGACCGTGGATCGTACTTGACAACTTGCTTCGAAGAAATAACAAATAGCAAAATAGAAACGATCTGATATCAGAAAGCTCCTTGTACTTCATTCAATTTCACAAAGGTAAATCAGTAAATATCAAATTGGCTCGATTGCGTGTTAAATTTAGTAGAAATACTGAAATATGGAAAAGAAAAAAATGTTATTCATTATTATCTTTTTTATTGATTTTCTTCTCCGAAACCAGTTTACTACTGGTTTGACAAACAAAATTTTGATGTGAGAACTTCTTTGAAAATAATTGACACTATTTCCAATATAGCCTTTTAAAGATTTCATTGCTTATTTTTTATTGTGTCGCATCTTCACCAAATTCAGTAATCAGTCTTTCTGACAATTTGAATAAAATAAATTTCAGATGAGATATCAAGAAAATCATATAGATATTTCTACCTATAAATCTTCTCTTCACAGATTTTATAACCACATCAACAAGATTGTTTATTATGATTAGTTGACTGAATAAACTACTTAAACTACTTTCATTATTAGAGTACACAAAAATTCTAGACACTAGAAACCACTGATGGTTGAAGCTTATGACTTTCATTTCTGCTCTCTTCATAAATTCTTTTCACTCAGGTCAGTAGAGTAAGAGAATTCAATAACTACGTAATAGAAATCGTTCAACAATATAGTATATTGTCATTTGCTGCTAACACGTCTTATCCTTGAAAATTAAGAATAACCGTCCAGATTAGAGTTAATTGGTACTTCGAAAACTACTTGGCACCCTCAATTAGTCATTACCTTACTAATTTTGGCAAAAGCAAACTCTAATCCTTTACTTACTACTACCCTTTCTCTACCACTACAATTGACAGATTTGTGAAGTCAAAAATTGATTTGATTCCATATAAAAATTGATGTAAAAATCATTTTTTTCTTCCAGAACATTACTTAAAAGATATCAAAGACAAACAATGCGATGGTAATGCAGACCCAACAGTAGCTATGGAAGCACCATCAACAGCTGTTGTTTGTGGACATAATGGATTTGGAGCAGTTGTAGGAAAATTCTGTATGGATTTGGCCATTGACAAAGCCTCAAAAACAGGCATAGGCATGGTTGTAGCCAATGGTATGTTTTCACTTTTTTGTCATGCTATTAGCTCAGAACATACAAATATGCTGCATATTTATATGAATGCAAGAAGTAAATACGGCAAGTGAAAATTATTCGAAAGACAGTCCCTCAAGGACTGAAAAAGATCGTTTTCTCCAAATACATAAAGTTTAAGATCATCCGTATCAAAAAAATAGGTGACATTATGGCCTCCAGTTAGGGGGTGCCGCAGTTATACCCTCGAGTATCATTATTATTGTTATTATAATATCATCATTGTTATTATTATAATTTTTCTCTCAGGGGGCCTCACTGTTATTTGCTTCCTGCATGGGATAAATCCAAGTGGAGGGAGAGGTTTTTGTTTTTTATGTTAGGGGTTCTGAGAATGTACGAACCATATTACAGGTTTCGATTATTACTCCTTTTTGTATGTATGTATGTATGTGGTTGGATAGATGGATGTTTATTTTCTGTAGGTTGATAGTAAACGATTGCGATGTAATTCCTGTGAGTGACATGATGTTTGGTATTATTGCTACTCGTTCTTGTTTCTATACATCTCATATCTTTAACTAGGTGGGTGTATTTTTATATTTATTCTTGTTTTCTTTGTTCAATGATTGTGTCTGCTGGAATAGCTTTGTCTATGAGGTCTATGGAGCGCCCTGCGTGTTCTGATTATCTCTATTGGCGGCATGATGCGAGTCTCCTCTTCAGCCTTGCCAACGGTTGGTAGAGCTGTTACTTCCACCACTTTTTCAGCAGGCTGAGAAGGAGGTATATAGCTCTGCCGCCAAAGATAAGATACGTAATCCCCAAGATTTTGGGCGAAAAACACGGCATGTCCCTTATGTGTTTCACACCACAGAGTATGCATTCTCGACATGTACACCCTTCGCGCAAGCTCATTACTCTCAAAGCAATGCATAGGGCAATCTCATACGTCAAGCGTCCGTTGTCCTCTGAGCGAATCGATTGTGGAGCCCCTTCCTGGACTGCCATGAACCAAGTTTTGGGTCTTCCGGGTGGTAAGCCCTGTAGACTCACGGCCAGCACCGGAGAGAGAATAGTATTATCTCTCCTGTGTGCGCCTGGGTTGCCAGTCCGGTTTTGTACCAATTGCTCGGATAAGTGTTTCTACAACTCATCAAAAACCTAAGGTGTCAGTGGCCATCTTGTTTTATTTATTTTTTTCTTCTCCGAAGTATGCGTTTGTCAGGTTCTATTCTCCGAAGCCCCGATATACTCAGGAGGGCGTACCAGCATTATCAACCAACGACCACTACCCACACTGCTGACAGCAGGTGCATTGGGGTGTCAGGAACTTCTATACCCATCACGCCACTGCGGTAGCCTAAGGTGTTGAAGACACCATTCTGGCAGGCCATTATGAACCCCTCAGTTTCTGACTCAAGCCCACTCGACTTGAGGGAAGCGAAGATCAGGCGCTTTGATAAGTCACGGTCTTCAATGTTGTTGAAGGAGACCTCATGCATTGGCTTATTTTTGTGTAGCCTCAGGAGTGAAGTGATATCTGCGGCTATTATATGGGCCTTTTGCTGAATGGGTTCCAACTCGGTGACCGTTACTTTGGAAATGATTGCTGATTATCATAAACCAATTACCACTTCACACCTCCTTAGATAGTTGATAAGTGGGTCTGAGAATCGTGTGCTCCAAGAAAAAGTAACAAACCTTGATTTTTCCGGTTGAAATATCTGTCGCCTTGAGGTTAGCCGGTATAATTTCAAGATCAGAGAACGACGAAAGCATCATTCCAAGGAGTTTAAAGAATCGATTTCGATATTTTATCCCCATTTTCTACACTTTTCTGAATAAACTGATATTTCCTGGAGCCGAGAACTCTTCCTAATAGTGAGGAATGACTAGTTCTAATAAATTTGACACCTCTCATTTCCACAATGTATCAAATATCTTCCGTAGTGTAGGTGATAGAGTAGTTTTGGCATCATGTCAATTAATTAGAATAAATAGAACAACATTTCAACAGAGTGGCTGAGATAGAGTCGGCGAAATTCAAAAATTTCATCCAATCTCTCCTCTTTAATAACGGTAAAATCGCTTCACCTCGTTTAGTAAACTTGACGACGAATTCAGCAAATGTGTATAGTGGTGTTCTAATTATTAAAACATTAAAATTCGATAAGACGATGTAAACTGATGAACTGAAAGTTGGGTTTGAGAAAATATCTATTTCATTATAAATTACCCAACAGACACTTATATCATTGAATAATCAAAATTTCTGATGATAATTTCAAAATCTACCCGTTTCTCGAAAATAATTCTACTAATTTTCATTCCTTTGGCTAGGATCAAATCATTTTGGAGTTGGACAGATATATTCCGTCCAAGCGATGAACAAAGGATTCATCGGTTTCAGTTTCACAAACACTTCTCCCATTATGGTGCCGACCAATGCTAAAAAAGTATGATAAAAGTGTAATTACCTAGCCAGTAAGATAACATGACATTTTGTAACCTTCAGGTAGCGTTAGGAACAAATCCCCTATCTGTAGCAGCTCCAGGAGAAGATTGTGATGGTTTAGTAGTAGATATGTCCACAACAGCAGTATCTTTAGGAAAGGTGAGATTTTTGTTAAATTGGTGTACATTGTTTGAAAACGTTATCAACTTCATTTAAAAATATCAATATCAAAACGAGCCTACTGAATCAAATACTTCTCAATATTGCCACTAACAATAATTAGCTGTGAATTGACGTAGTAGAGGTGAATTCAAAGATGCTTCAGACCTGATATCTAGTTGAAAGCAGATTCGTTCTGCTACGTTACATGACTGACGCGATTACGAATGAACATGATGCTTTCCTGCTGGGTCTGGAAATTACTGACATAGATCAACGAGAACAAGGAGTTAATAACAT
>WOGR01005063.1:0-14140 GCA_015342045.1 Leptinotarsa lineolata | reverse complement strand
TGTGTTTACTATTGATGTATGGCTAACATTGAATGTAGTGGATGCCTGTCTACTCGATGTATGTGGGTTTTCCTCAAACTCAAGCATCACATCTAATTTGATTCCATCACTCATTGCATTGGCAGCTGCTTTTTTATCTGCTCCATATGACCAACCTCGCGAAACTGTTTCTCAATTTTGCTTATTGTTCCTTGAGATATGGGCGGTGAATTAGAAAATTTCTCATGGAATAGGCGAGCTACTTCCTGTTGTCTTCGGGTTTTATCTTCGTAACTAATCAATTTATAAAACTGTTATTTTATGCATTTCCGTTAATCTAACCATTTTTCAGACTTGAAGTTAACGAACTTCAAACTCAAATTAAAATACTGACAACTAATGTTGTAACATAAAAAACAATTTGACAAGGCGTTTTAAAGTAACTTTGCCACGGAAGTCATTTACAGTTTTTTAAAGAATATCATCTGAAAAGAACATTGCTATGGTTCTTGCTTACTTTCTTATCATCAATACCTCAACATGAAATAAATTTTCAGTATATTGTAATGAGTTGCGAGTGTATTTTATCGAATTTCGGTAACCACATGATTTTAATTTATTTTATCTCAATTATTGCCATAAACTTGAAAGCGATGACATTCCTGAATAGAGAATGAAGAGACCCTTCGAACGATATATCACAAGCCTATACTTCCCATTTGAAAAATTGGGGGTTGTATCTGTCATTCGACGGGGGTTGAAGGTAGGGGTAGCATTTTCCGTTATGGTATGTCGAATTATAATTTGAATTCAACCTGTTTTGGAATTTTTTAAAAATATGTACAGTAACCGAAATAATAAATTTATTCCATTCGGCTTTTACACACTATATGAGGATTCTCTGTGTTACATTTTTGCTAGCTTCATTTTAACTTAACTTTCGTCAGTAATAACATGTATTTCTGCACAATCTTTTGATCAAATTAGTAATTGTAGAGTTTCCGATGAAGATATAATAAAAAAGCTCGAACAGAAAAAAAACTCGGCCAGTCTATCGATACCTGTCGCATACCAAAAAAAAACATCACTGAAGTTTATGCAGGAAAGTAAAACAAAAAATGAACAACAGTACCTGGAATCTCTCACGGATTCATTTTCCAAAATCAATGGACGTCCTCTTCCCAAAAAATCATTGGTGTAAGCGAATTCTAAAGACCTAAATGCCCACATCAAGATTGCAATATCTCTAAATGATCACTGTTGACCACGCATAAACTGTGAATGGAAAAAATGTAAAAAAACCCGGTTTTCACGGTGGTTAACCTGATGTTTATATTCGTAAATGTGTCAGACAATAACACAAACATTGCACCCATGTTAAAGAGTAGAAAATATTTTGATTACACAACCAAACAGATTTCTGAAAGGCGTTGAAAAAAATATGTACTCATCTTTTTTGGTACTGAGGCTGAAAATTAATTTGATTACGGGAGTGTTCGAAAGCATTCCAAAATATTCCAGATCCTGGAACATTCTAGGATGTTCCAGGATGTTGTAGAGTATTTGGGAATAGTCTGAAACGTCCGAAAAAATATCTAAACATAACAGGAAAGATCTAGGGAGTTATATGTTGTAGAAGACCTTAAACCTGCGTCCATTAAAACGGGTACCGGTTTTACTTGAAAGGCGTTCTTTCTAAAATATAATTTCCAGAATAGTTCAGAAAATACGAAGTATTCTGGAGCATACCACAATACTCAAGAAGATACCTATATAATTTGGAATGTTGTGGAATGTTCATAAATAGTATGTAACTTTTGGTAACGTTTCAGGTGATTGCAGAACAATCCAGAACAGTCTCGAATGCTATGGAATGTTCTAGTATACGTCTTATCAACTGTCTGAGCGAGCCGTTTACCCCAGCAAGTAACTAATAATAATAACTTTCACACAATGAAATTCACTCATATTCACAGCTATTAACAAAGCAAAACAAAAATACGACCTTGACCTTCAAAATGATTCACTGATTCACTACGTAACCAATGCAATTGCAAACTTCTTCATCATGCTTGTCGGATTAGTTTGTCAGGCCGCTTGAATTCATTTTATCACTGAATAATTTCAACTTGATGATACTCTTGTAATATTAATTTGGATTGTATAACTTAAGGGCAATTATAATGTTCACGAAATGCTCTCTAACATTACGGAAAAGTTCACTAGGAATTTACTGACATGCTGCTGTAATTCGTCTTTTGAATTCTTCAATATCAAAAGGTTGTGTTTTATAAACAACGGATTTAAGATACCCCAAAGAAAGAAATTTAAGGGTGTTAAATCGGTTGATCTTGGGGGCCATCCAACTGCTCCTCTTTTGCTAATCCATTTATCCGGAAATCTCTCGTTCAACCACTGTTGGACGATAATAAAATAATGAGGTGGAGGATCGTCCTATTGGAAATGTAACAGATCCTCCTGCAAACTTTTATAAGAGGATCGATAGTCTCTTCAAGCATTTTAAGGTACAGATTGCCAGTTAAGTTTTTTTCCAGAAATAATGGACCAATAATGGCATTTCTAAGAATACCAGTCCAGACATTAACTTTTTGGGGGATGTTATGTATGCCCTTCCAGATGAATATGTGGGTTTTCGTCACTTCAATAGCGACAATTTTGTCTATTAACATTGCCATTCAGATGAAATGAACACTCATCGCTGAAACAGATGTTAACCAGAAGATGGTATTTACTTGATGAGACATAATATCACAAAACACCATAGTTTACCCTCCCATAAGAAGTTATCATTTCAAAAAAAAACAATTCAATCATCGATTGAATACGTGAAATCGTCAAATCAATTTCAGGATTCACATTCATGAAACGTACATAACCTAATATCGCCACAACGAAATGTTGAGATCTTATCTCAATCGTAAATGTTTCGGATTACACGGAAAGGGTTCCTGCCACGCTTCGGTTATGCTAAGTGGTTGTGCAAGTAAAGACAAATGTAGAACGGAAACACAGAAGACTGCATTCGCTAATCCATTTTACGCAACATGACTGAAGCACCCGAGGATAGCTATCACTGTTTGTATACGTAAGAAGAATGTTAACCTTCAGCTGCGGCGATAACCATTCATTTTTTGAGGTATGGCTAGTACCCGGAACATCGAATCAACTTTTGACTGACGCCGAACACGGAAATTCCATTAATTCCAGGTGAATCCACGTGCGAGTTATTTTGACGTCTTCAGGAGATAAAGAAGAGTAAAATGTCTACTGTTAAACCACTGCTTCTTACACAAGCAACTCCGCTTATCATTAGTGTTTGAAAATTTCAGCCAGCTGATATCGTGGGCATTGAAATCATCAAATACACATGATTTTATTCGATGAACATGTGAAGGTTTTGGTAATCCTGTATCACATCGCCACTTGCGTTCATAAGGTTTGTTTTTGACTACTTTACGTAAAGTTGAGAAAAGAATTTCGGTCAAATCTGATGTTGCTTTTAATAGTTTGTTTTCCTCGAAACCAAACTTGGGATGTAGATTCTTATAAACATTGAAACATACTATCTGTGTTTTAATATTCAAAAGTATCCGAATCTTATTCACTGGTATCTCTTTTTCGCATTGTTCACCATCGCTATTGGAATCACTACACTGGAAAAAGTCTGCGTTGTTATACCACTCGTTATTACTATTAGTACTTATCCAAGGACGCCACATTTTAAACAGATAACAAAAATTTTAAATAATTTTAATTGTGCCAATATCGAATTCCAACACCCAAATCGCGATCAGTTCCCGAACAGAAAACTGATGAGACGACGGACGATAACCATATCCGCATTCACCGATTTCTATTCGTCACCGTAACATAATTTCAAATTTGATTTTACGACTCTTCGGCCAATCATAAAACTCGGTTACTAACAAGTATCCAATACTACAATCCGCGTAACTAGCTGGCAGGCGGTTCATTTTTATGTATTGTTTTTTTGCCTTTGAGAACCGACACCCTTTAGGTGTGCACAATACCGGTTACTCGGACTATATTATATTATAAACTCATTAAATTTTCACTTTTTATAATTATTAGTAATCACTAGCGTGTTGTTGATATTGAAAAATAAACGTCCTGCAGCTGTCTACAAGGCTACATATTCGGGCATTAGGTAATAGGTTTGCACCTGAATCCATTGCCTCACTGATGAGATATTTTATCAGATTTTGTCAGCCGATTTCAGTTAAAGGAGACTTGGCATGGAATTCGAATGCGAACTGAGTGCATAATAACATCATCTTTTTTGTTTGTTTTATAAGACAATTTTTTATAAAAGTATTTGAATAAAGTAATAAATCTGATGTCGTCATTCCCAATTAGTTCTCAGATATTTTGGTGGTATTGTTGATATTTATGAACTCAACTAACCCAAAAATCATCAACTTTTCGCTTTTGAATGAATTCCATATTATCGAATTGAATACTTAACAGTTTTTACATACACAGTACACTGGATATTAAAAATTTTACCAGTTGTGAAATGAAATGTTTCTGGTTCATCCTCTTTTTCCAGAATTACAGCTATGTTTGATCGAAATCAACTAAACATGATGCCATATTCTCATTTTAATTTTCAAAAACCCACATGATGACCCAATCGCTTAGTGCCATACGTACCATCCATGGAGTACCACAGCAGGAATCAAGCCTACATCCAAAATGTCATCAGTGAAACTCACCAGTGTTACCAACTGATCGACCGATATGCGAATATTTCCTTTTATGTGAAGGTGTATCAAATGAAATTGATACCTACTAGACTACTTTTATATCATTTTTTATATATTTATATGTTTATTTTGTTGAAGTTGTTTCTTAATTACAATGAAAAGGGGAAAGGATATATTCAGGAGCTAACTTTATCAAAAAAAAAGCTTCTGAAGAAATTCAATCTTCTGGTAAATATTTTGCAATGAAATTTTTATAGTGATTCGTTCTACACTCAAACAAAAGTTTATTTCGGTGAATGTCAAAATGAGGAAGGATTTATAAAAATTTAATAAATAACTGGAGTCCATTAGCCACTACTTTCCCAATTTCTGATTGTGATTGTAACATTCCATAACTGTAAAACTTTTGAAAGTAATGCATTACCTTCATGGCGCATTTTTCAATCAAAATAAATATCTACCTATCAAAAACTAAGTTTACGAGATATTTTCTACAGAGATTTCTATTGCTCCGGGAAACCATTCTTGAACACACAGAAAGATTGTGGAATGAAAACGTTCGTTTTTGCTTAACAGAAAAATATTAATGTAGTTAATAATATACTCACAATCAGTATTTATTCAAATTCTATGAAAGCTGATTTTAGAGACTCACCTTTCGTTACTCGTGGTCTGACCGGCAGACTCCTGATTAGTCTGTGTAGACGCAGCAGGAATACTAGGCGTCGAATCCACACTAGAAGGAATACTTGATTCACTGGATGATAGACTTCTCGGCCTTCGAGACCTCGAAGACGCGGAACTACTCCTAGCCCGGCCACTCGGTTCCAGAGACACCGCACTTTGCCCGGATTCACGCGATCTGGGTCGTGAAGAACGCCCGGCGGTACGGCCCACGGTCGATATCCTAGACGGTGCGCTCATCGGTCTAACCGCCGCTACCGGAATATGAGCCACGTTAGGCGGCGTAGCCACATTAGCTGCCGTTATCGGAACAATAGTCACTGTCGCGGACTCATCCGCGGTGTAATTGTCTTCATCGGCTTGGTCGCTAGGCAACCTCACGTGCCTCAGGCGGCGCATCGAACTGCGCAGCCACGTGCTTTTGTGAGCGGTGTCTTCTTCGTCCATCGCCGGTGCTGAGGAACTGCTCGGCGCAGGCATCGGGCGAGGCGCCTCCAGCACGACGGTTCCGGTACAGCAGTCACCGGTGGCATGCGCGCGCCGCTCCAGTGTCACGTCACGTGCGATATCCTGCAGCCAGCTCCAATCTATCTCTTCGTCCGAGTCGCCAGCTGGTCCGGGTTTCCGGTCCGGAATACACCTGGATTTTACGCAATTGTCCGTCACTTCGCGCAACGAAGGCCGTTTCCGCCTGATCACGGACACAGTAGCACGAGCCGGGGAAGTATTCTTCGCTTCGGTGGCCACCTCGCAAGCCGACGATGGCCTGCGCTCCCTTTCCGGTTCGGTGTCGATGTAACCTCTGTTTACGCATCCAGAAGCTAGGTAACGTCTGTAGTTCTCCTCCATTCTTCGGAGACGGTTCCGTACAGTTTCGTCGTCCACTGGAGCCGCCTCAATGCCACACGGGTTCGTTGGATTCGATGAACTATCCACGTTCGACGGTTCCTCACATCCTGAAGAGTTGGACTCATCTTCGCTACTGGGGTCCAAGCTTCTCAAGTAATTGTCTAGCTCCTGCAAACAGTCTTCTATGTCTTGCTGCGCTTGGATGGAACCGTCACTCGAGGGGGCGTTGTCCAAGGACGTGTCCAAAACGTCGTCCAGCGAATGCAGTACAGTCAAGGCCTCCGAGTTATTGTCCTCTTGCTGGGGAGCGTCTACTAAGTCATAGTCGTCATCGATTGATATAAGAATGTCTTCGATATCGACACTAGGTCGTCTGGACACAGATGGCGCAATATATGCCGCGGTCTGTAGCTTCTCCTCCAGCACTGGGAGTTCCGTGTCCAGGAGATGGTCAGATGTTTCTGGCTGGGAGGCTGTAGATGCTCTTGGAAGGATCGGCGATCTGACGTGAAAATCTATCAGATCCCCTTCGCAAGCGTCGTTTTCTGCTGACATGTTTCACTCTGTGCGGGTTCAGGTCATGACCTGCAATAGAGAGAATCAAATTAACCAATTTGGTCCAAGAGAATAATTGAATTGAACAAGATCTAGATTATGTTCTTTTCCCAGTCTCACCAATCAATTTTACCCATGAGATAATTGTTTCCAGCGATCGCGAATAAACTTCTTATCGACAGAGAATTCGAGAAATGACTGCGCTTTCAGATATTAATAATGACACTAATTATAAAGACAATTACGAATCCGCTGTCTAAGTTTCAATTAGGTCAGGGTCATGACATCCGTGACACCTTAGTCACCAACGTGTATTTCGTTCATTAACAGCAGATTAGCGTTTGTTTCGAATGAGTGTGTTTGTTATGATATTTTAATGATGACAATAAAGGCGGCCCACGCTCGAACGTTTTTGTTTTTAAGGAGAGCTAACTTCATTAACTTTCATTCTATTTATGGGCACTTATTCAGGCATGTTACTTTATTCAGGCATGTTACTTCGTCGCTTGGTTAATTGAGCATCCAGGACTGTAGATCGTGGTTAGAATTGCATATAACTAATCAATGAAAATTGTTGAAAAATCTGATATTGAGAATATCCATTAATAATGTCTAAACCTGAACGGAAATTAGTTGTTTATAATTATTATTTTATTCAGATTGTGGAAGGTCGATTGTAGAAGATCGAGGAGTAGACAGCCAAAAGTTTTTTTTCAGAGAAATTACTGTTTCAAAGGATATTTTTCATATATTTATGGACTACTTGAAGAATCAAATAAGATAAAGACAAGAGATTGTATCCAAAATTATGTGAAATGACGATGAAAATGCACTTTTATTTCTAGTAATATGATGATAGGATAATTGGTCAAGGAAATATCAGCGAGATTTCAGGATATTCTCCTACAATTCCAACACAATGCTATTTTTCCTATGAAAGTAAACAATGGAAACGTTGAAATTAATATTGTTAATATCATTACCTGACACCAGATTTATAAATGTGATCTAAAAGTGAATGTGTAGGGTATCTCCTACAACTACTTAGATTAATAAAATTTTATTTCTTTACTGATTTTTATTTAGGATTATGAATTTTGGTTAGGACATGAATTTTTCATAACTTTCAAGTAGTATTTTAGTAAATTCTATCGCGTATTTGTTTTCCTTTGAAAAACACACGGACATTGAGAACAATTCTCAAGACACAACCATCTGTAACACCCTTATCGAGTCGAGTGGAATTATGGTCAAGTGGTTGATTCTTTATGACCAACTATTAATTGTCAGTGAAGATTATTTTTGGGTTGGTTGGAACACAATTTTCAACCGAGGCATTTTTAGTCTCTTCGAGAACTGAAAACCTCTCTGGAGTTACCCGCCACGAGGTTACTCTGTAATTTTATATTCGCGTTTTTGTTTGACATTGTGTTTTATTGTTAATAAATTTCATCGTTGACAAACGCTGAATAAATAATAATTCACCTATCACCAGTCCCGACAAATATGAAAATTCTAAACTGGTTTTCTATATTATATACTTGTATTTTAATTCAAATATATTATCATTTTTCGCAACTGGACGATTATAAAATGGAAATCGTAAAGTTTGTTGATTTACAAATGCAAATGACAAACCTAACATAACACTTATAAAAATATACTAAACGATGATAAATGAGACACTTATATGTAAATATTGATTCCGAAAAAAATTCTAACTGTTCCTTTAGGCATAATATATGATACACGTTACTTGGCTTTCACTTTTGCTTCAATGAAATCAAGTACATTTTGATCTATGTATTGAGTTGTTTTAAAAGTTTTGTCCATTTTAGTTTCATGTATTTTTGTAGCTCCATATATCAATAAATATTTGTTCTAATGTGTCGTGGTATCTACTGATCCTTGGAAAATTTTGTATTTTATACATACGCTGTTCATTTTTTCCAGTTTTTAATTTTTTTTCTCTTTTCTAATGTGTTCTAATGTTCTAAGGTGTCGTGGTATCTACTGATCCTTGGAAAATTTTGTATTCTATACATACGCTGTTCATTTTTTCCAGTTTTTAATTTTTTTCCTCTTTTCTAATGTGTTCTAATGTTCTAATGTGTCGTGGTATCTACTGATCCTTGGAAAATTTTGTAATCTATACATACGCTGTTCATTTTTTCCAGTTTTTATTTTTTTCCTCTTTTCAGGTCATATGGAAATTGCTACTAACCGAGTTTTATGATTGGCTGTAGTCATAAAATTGAATTTGAAGTCATATTACGGTGACGAATAGAAATCGGTGAATGCGGGGATGGATATCGTCGTAGTGTCATCAATGTTCAGTTCAGGAACTGATCGCGATTTGAGTGTTGAAATTCGATATTATTATAATTACTTGAAATTGTTATCTGTTTAAAATGTGACGTCCTTGGACAAGTACGTAATAACGAGTGTAATAACAACGCAGACTTTTTCCAGTGTAGTGATTCCAATAGCGATTGTGAACAATGCGGAAAAGAGATACCAGTGAATAAGAGAGTATGTTTCAATGTATATAAGAATTCTACATCTCAAGTTTGCTTTTGAGGTAAATTGAATACTTCCGGCCATAACGTGAGTTGCTGTGACAAAACTCTTCAGAATTGGATAAAGAAACTAGGATTCAGATTTTAAAAAATGAACAAACGTCAAGCAGTTATGGAAACCAGACGAATAGTGGAATTGCATAATAAATACTTAGAACAAATAACTAAATATAGACAAGAACGATGGCAAATTTGGTATGACACTCACGACACAGTTACGAAAGGGTAGACTGATGGTTCGAGAATGTGTACACCTAACATGTTTGCAAACAAAGGATCGCGATTAATCATTGTGCATTGCGGACTGGATCAGGACTTTTCGTTTTACTCTATCTGTTTTCTTTTGTTCCTAATTCTTGCCAATCTTCAACTCACGATCATTTTTGAGATCCACTTTTTTAACTTTTTTTCAATCACAGTTTTCTCTGGTGTGTCTGTTAGTATTCTAGATTTGCCTTTTGGTCTACCTTCATGTGTTCCTTTTCGAGGTGCTGCTTTTGGATGTGGGCGAATTATTTCAGGGGTGATAATTTTTGAAGAACTTGGTCCAAATTTTTGAGGTGTTTTAGAAATATTGAGTAAGGACATTTCCGGTTCATCAGAGGACTGTTGGGCCAATTCTGGAGTCGACTGATTAACAGTCTGTGCACAAGATTCTGGAGGCCAAAGATGATCAACTTCGACTGGAGGATCTTGGAGCAGTGATTTGTCAGCCTATGCAGATGATTTTTAAGGCAAAAGACGATCAGGCTGTGCGTGGAAATTTCTTGGGGCAAAGGACGATCTGAAAAGTTTGTCAGCATCTGAGAATATATTCTCATCTAGTGGATAAAATCCTGAAGCCTTGAAACCATTCGCATTGTTCAATGGGGTAAACGTGGGTGAAAATATTTTTCCGATCAAGTCCGCAATGTTATGAATTGTCAAAGGTTTTCCAATGTGTCCAATTATCATTAGCTTTTCACTAGCTGCCTGATTAAAATGTGTTTTGAATGGTCCAAAAACTGATTTGTCCAATGATTGCATTTTATTGTATGTGTGTGGATGTAGTGTAACAAGAATGACACCGTTTTCTTTGGCCAGGCGAATTGCTGTAACAGAAATAGGGCTTTCGTTATTGTCCATTAAAACAATAACAGGCCGCTCCTTAGAAGGTCTTGCAACTTTTATGAAATGATCCAAAAACATCACGAAAGTGGCTTCAGTAGACCACCCTGATGGATTGGCAGCGCCTACAGTACCCTTTAGTGCTCCATGAATCATGAAGGCGTTAACATTGACCCTTGGGTAATTTTTAGGTAACGATATGTCAAAACGGCAAAGGAATTATAAAAATTCAATGAATTATTGGAGTTCAATAAATTAATGGATGTAGCCGTGTCTACGTAGTAGAAGTTCATCATGAAAAATGAGACAAAACTTCCTATAATTTTATACCACTTGTATTTGTAATTAACGTTTCGCCTTCGGGAAGTGATCCCAGGCACTTCCCAAGCGAAAACCTACAAAAAACATGGTTACTGTAGGGTGGTCAGCAGCTGGTGTGATCCACTATAACTTTCTGCAACCGAGCCAAATCATCACAGAAGAGTCTTATTATGAGGAAATCGGCAGATTGGACCAAAAATTTTATCAGCAGCAGTCGGAAGAGGTGCGATCCTGCTCCACGACGACGCCCGTCCGCATGTTTCGCAAGCTACCGTCCAAAAACTAAACAAATTGAGCGTTGAATTTCTGCCTCACCCACCTTACTCCCCAGACCTCTCGCCAACCGACTACCACTTTTTTAGGCACTTCGATGAATTTCTCACCGGTAGAACCTTCGCCAATCAGGACAAGGCAAAAACGGCCTTCGTCGACTTCGTGGAATCCTGAGCACACAATTTATTTTATTGACGGAGTTATCGACTTGCGTTATGTTGGCAAAAATGCGCTGATTTTTCGATTGAATTTCGATTGAATTGTATAATGTTTACTGAGATATTACAGCGTGAAGAAGACTCATAAAAACCGACAAAACTTTTGAAACAACCTAAAAATATGATCTGTGATGTAGTTTTAGGTGTGTTTTCAAGAAAACTTGGCTGATTTCACCTTTAACACATTCACTTTGAGCAAACGACATTTATGATTATTCAAGGTGTGCCCTAATTATAGTGAAGAAATGTGAAGGCGTGTTCAGGATCTAAATTTTATGTAAACATAGGTCCAAAAACATTGTTCTCAAGAGTGTTAAACTTTTATGAAACATTTCCATTATGGTATTGATATTGTAAATATCCGTTTCAAGAACAATAAATGTAACTTGGCAATTGGCAAAATTGTTGTTTCTTCAATACATAGCACAACAGTTGTTTTATCCGGTTTTCGTTTTCATTCATTTTTTTTTTGGAAAATAAAACGAATTACGACTCAAAACAAAGATTAAAAAAAAGTTTTGTTTTTAGATTTTGTTGTTTACATAACCGCAATACTATAAAATTGCTTCTTGTATTATCCATGAGAATAGTTATACAATTTCACAATTGAAAATAAGTATACAATTTTCACACACTCATTTTCATTTTCATCATGTAACAGGTGAGTATATTCAAGCTTCTTGTATAGTGAAACACGTGGTGAGGATTGCATACTTAAGACAAGTGCTCTGTATTTTCAGTAATTTTAGTTTTAAAGGATATTTTTTTCCAATGGGTTCGTTCATTCACGTAGGAACTGAGAGAGAATTTCTAGACATACAAATCAAAGGATACATAGCTACTAATTTGAAAATATTGTTTTGGGGAGAGTAAAAAGAAAGAAAAAAATGAAATATGTCAATGAAAATTCCTCACAAGTTCAAATTTAAAAAAAATCAAACAATTTCGAATAACATTGAATTACCACTTTAGTAAAGAAAAATGTAAAAAAAGCCACTTTCCCAAAGGTACTCGCATTTCTTGAAAGGAAGAATGTTGGTGTTAAAGTAAATAAATCAGAAGTCTTCAACAGCGAACAGATCAAAAAAATCATTAGGGAAGCAGATAATTAAATATATCTTATTATGAAAGTAGTTTCAACAAAATATTACGATTGTGGGATATGAAAGTATCACCTCAATTTGCCTAACTAAAAAAACAATCCATTCAGGCCAGTCTCGACTTACCTACACTGTAGGTAAATAGACTGACACCTATGGGAAAAAAGCTACTGGATATTATGCGGTTGGTTGATACCTTGTTCACCAGATGGAGCAATGACAAATTTGTTGTTTGTCGTTTGCTTCAGCTTGATTCGAGGAATGATACTCTGAAAAGAATTCGAATCCTAATTAGGGAATATCATCAACTCTAGGTTGATAATTGCCACTACCTTGCACTGAAGAGAGGCCAAATAGCCCAAGACCGGTCTGCAAGTATGTCCGTTCCTATAATTGAAAATCGATTCCAGCAGTCCTCTCGCCAATAGCATATGCAGGAATTACTTCAGTGAAGATTTCTGCGCTGACTCCTGTCGGATATAACCCAACGCCCTTCGTGGTATTAGCCAGGGGAGTAGTTGTTTTCTGATAGGTGTCAGTCCATAAACTTACTGTGTAGGTGAGATAAGACTGGCCTGAACGAACTGTTCATTTATTTAATTTGATTTGCAGTCAATTGCTTCATTTTCAGGTAGCTTCAATTATTGATTTAGCCGGTGCATGTAGATGGAAAAACTAACAAAAATGTCAATTGAGCTAATAAACGACAAGGAAGCCCTGTTGCTTGTGGAAATACCAGATTCCGAAACACATTGAAATAACTTTTGTTGTAATTGGGCAAGAAAACCTGCTGTTTTATAGGCAATATTTATGTTCACGGCTATCCCATATTCCACATAACAGATAGTTAGTGAACTACAAATGTTCGATTAAGCCTGTTGGTATCGACAGTTTTGGAAATCTCAGATTGAGAATCGCAACAATTTTTTTAACTTCTTTGTCTACTCGGCCAAATAAAAACAGTATTTGCTACGTTAATTACTATGTATTCACTTTTGTTATTCAGTTTTGTTTTTCAGTCAGTAATTGAGTCTTTACGAGTACCATAACAACTGTCATAACCTAGCAGACCGAACATTGTCTTTGAAGGGGACAAATTATTTTTTGGGAAAAATGAAACTTTACTCTATTTTTCAGAAAAATGAAGCGAATACAAATATTCACATCTTTCCCAGGTTCCCCTTCACCCTTTACTTGCATCCGGAACAGATGGTATGTTTCACTCCCACACTGCATTATGCTGCTGCCCACGCCCCCGCTAATGAACCATAAAAATGGGGGACATATTCCGCGAGAGAACAATAGCGAAAACTTATTACTCATGCCGGAAAATGATATCGCTAATAAGTTCTAGAAGTGGGTCAGTATTGCGATACAGTTATAGTCTGTCTGCTACGGATGATTTCGTTAATGATTTAGTCCATTAGTCAATGTTTGAGTGGAGACGTTAATGAGGTAACGTAGTGTGAATAAATCGAATTATATAATTAGATCGTGAACGATAAACAGTAGAACATGTTGCTTCCCCTAGTCTGTCTAACACCTTAAGAGCAATACCAAGAATCCAATATATTGTTGTGCTGACCACAACACACTTGTCTCGTCATTCCTTTTGGATGCCAGGACATCGGCTGCGAATGCACATTTTCACCGGCAGCAGGAGGTTGCATATCTTAATGAGGATCTAGAAGTTATTTCGAATTGGGGTGAAAGTAACCAGGTTCAAT